>CACKRE030001622.1:0-36630 GCA_902602495.3 Ectocarpus sp. CCAP 1310/34 | reverse complement strand
ACCCCCCCCTTCACTACAACCCATGTCTAAGCAAAAGCTTGTCGAGGAGCGAGGGGAAGAAGGGAGATTCCCATGTTTTTTGTTTGTTTTTCTCCGATCATTGATTGGACTCTGTCGTCTGCCCCTCTGGCCCCTATCCTCCACTTCTACTAGCTAGACGACCCAACCGGGGTCACATAGGAGGGGGGGGTTGGACCCCCTCCTGCGGTTCATCCCTGAGGTATTTTTATCGCGAGAAGGGTACAGCAATCCCTTCCCTCGCGACTTACGAAGTCTATTATGGTTTACTAACAAACGAGCTTTGCAGCACGTCGCTTTCATCCTAGACCAGGATTTATTTAGTGAGAAAAAAACTCTCTTTGCCGGGACTCGAGCCCATGACCTGGCCCTTAGCAGGCTGCGAGGCTACCCACTAGACCACCGAGGCGACCGGTTATGTAATGACCCCTGGTTGGCCGGAGGTAACACAACGCCCCTGTACAACCGTGCCCACTGGCCACCTGTGTACGCGAGTACCCACCAAGCACGGGCAAAGGAAAAATATATCCGAGCGTCGTGTATTTGTGTCTGTCTACATTATGCCGTGCGTGAAGATGCGACTTTTTCATGGGAGGTAAATCGTCCGTCCCCTACAAAAGTAACAGATAGATACAGTAGATCTTGAACAAACTGAAGATTTTACCCCGTACAAGTACAACTCAATGCGCCTCGTGATCACAGGTGCTTATTTGTCGGGTTGGTATGTTCGAGTATTGCATCGTCCGAAAAGAGTCAACAGACATTATTGTAGTCTACAGAGACCATGGCAGCAGTCTACCGCAGGTGTATCAATTTTCTAAGGTACCTCCGCCCACCCTCGCACTCTCAAGGGTACACAAGGTGCTGAGTATCAGCCCAACGACCGCATGGTAGGCGTTTTGTGGTGAGCGAGTCGATACAGACTACACAATGATGAAACCAGGAATCAGGAACTGAGTAGTACGTGGGTGCTGTCAAGTTTTTTTGGAACCCATGCCAAGTTGCGAAGAGAACAATTACGACTACCATACAGCATATAGACTAGACATGTAGACTAGGCTGACGATTAAAACCGCGGTGGTACGTACATTCTTCCAACCTTTCCCACCCAAACAATGGCATGACATCCTCGTGCCAAAATTGGACGTGCCAGCACCATTCACGAGCTCTACAAGTGCAGCGAAGAGGCCGGGGAACATGCTGTGTTGTGCTAAAAAAAAAAACTCTGCATAGCAACATTGTCTAGAGTAGTCTAAACATTTGCCGCGGTGTCCGCTTGGTGTTGAAAGATAAACCCACAGGCTCTTACCGGCAGACTGCTTTATGTTGTGTACCGCAGGAGCACCACCAATGATACAAGTTGCAGACTGCATGCAAATTCATACAGAACGCAAGCGAGATGGGGTCACCGCGCTCGCGCCCGACTATGGGTACGTCGGGTATTACGCCGTATGGCAGGGTATGAGCGACTGCCGCTTTTGATCATATTTCACCGTTGTCGGCACCACCAACCCTGAGTACTACCGTGCAAAATACTACCGTACTGTATTCGCTGGACAGGTGGTGGACGACGACACTACCGGTGGAAACTTGCCCAACCGTGTAGTAGACATCGTGCACCCAGTACCACTGCAGTTCTGGCCGAGGCGACCGCATCCTCTGTCACGCATATTGGGCTTAACCCACGGTGGCCCTGGGCACTTTGGCGTTGGGTACATCTTCGTGTTCACTGAGGATACTGTCGACCCCAGAGTGGCCATCGGCTTGAATTGAATTTCCTCTCTGTTGCCGATGACATTGCTTTAGGTAATCTACTCTGGTTCATCTTTTCCACAACGCTTCCCGAGAGATGTCAAAATTATTGGACATCATTGGTCCTGCAAAACTGTAGTACCGATGAAGTGTTACGTAGCGCCAGATCCCAATGGCCTGTCTGTATCAACGTGATCGTGTTTGCCAACATTGTGAGGGGCATGCGTGTGTGCCGATATATCTTGCACTCTCCCCCTCGTGGTTCGAGCAAAGAAAGTGAAAAATGAACCACGGTAGTGTTATATACGACGAAGTATAATATTTTCATTTCAAGGATTGCAGCGAACAATAAAGTAAAGTACATAGTACACGTAGAAAATAGTGATTATCGTGGCGTGCACGCTTACCTGGACATCCCTGCAATGTAGTCGACGTTGTGGGTTCATTAGGACGCTCTTGCCGAGCCGGGTCGACGCTGGTTCTACTGAAAGTAGCACGGCAGTCGGCCTTGTTCACTGGGGATGGGGGAGCGGAGTACGACAAAGAATACAAGTAAGTGGCATTTTCGTCCCAGAACAACACAACAAAGAACAAAATATTTCAAGCCCACATCATCCGCCAATCAATGCGGCTGAGCGGGAAAACAAAGTCGGATCAGTTTAAGGCAGTTTACTGTTATTGGATCTCCTGCTGCAGTAGGCATATTGGCTTCTTCAATGAGGTCCAGCTGTTATTGCCGAAGGGCGAGTTGGAGTTGTTCAGGTGCACACGGGGTTGCACCGAAATATTCTGTTACGACTGTTAGGTAGGTTTGGCGAGTTGTACGTTGCGCAGTATTTAGTTGCATCACATCACGAATATGCTCTTCGGCGCCACAAACGCAGTCCAAACTTACAATTACCAACAGCTAGTAGATCGCCGTGGAGGCGTCGGCGCTAAGTACTCTACTAGCCATGGAACTAGTGGCAGTAGGGCGGTCGGCGGGATCAACAACGGTGGCGTGAGCGAGCACCCCTTACCGTTGTCTCCCTGGCAGAGCCTTTCGTTGTCTCCGTTGCTGTATTATGAACGCCAACAATGAGAGATGCAGCTCAAGGTGCTCCGGGGTGAATGGGGTACAATGCTGCTTTAATCTCTTCGTGCTCATACACTTATCCGCGTGTGTGCTGAAAGTATGACAGCATCTCCACCATCCAAAGGCAACGGTGGAGGCTGAGCGCGTGAACCAAATGATGGGACGAGTGTTTGAGTCGACATCAACGACAAGACGATTCACTTTAAACGGATACCATCCATCATCTGGGCTGCGAACCTGAAGCAATTTTGGTCAGTGCGTAGAAACATAGGCGCGGCGTCAGAGAGAACAGTCGGCAGTTTTGAGGTTTGTCCTTGCCTGGATCTGGAGAAGTGAGGGATATGGTGGGAAAGGGAGACGCGGGTCACGTGCCTAGGGGGAGGGGGGTTGGTGCCGTGATTATCGCAGTGATCTGATCATGGACCCTTGCATCCCTACACACAACCGGAACGCAGGATGATGCCTTTTCACGCATCATTCACATAGCCGGTACGGTAGAGGCGAAACAGCTGTGGACTGAGCTAGATACACGTTTTCGTGGTGGATTCACGCAATATTTCTTCTCATGCTTGAAGGATCCTCGTCTGTTCGTTTGCCCCTTCGGACGAGTTTCGTCTTGACCATCAGCTCTCCGCCTGCCATGTCGGCGCGCACGGCGCGGGTGAACCGTTGATACAACGGAATACTACCGTTTTTTACTTCCGATCATGACGGGAAAAGCGAGGACTAACTCCAATACGGTCCACGTGTTGCTGGGAGGATGGGGGTGTCGGGGGGCGACGAAGAAATAGCCTGAAAGATAATGTCAACTGTTGTAGAAATCTCGGGCGTTTGACACTGTCGAGGGTATCAATAACGGTCATGTCCCCCGTCCACCCTCAGGGCAGGATAGCTCGCGGTAAGTGACATCATTCCTTGTTCTGCCGACATCCCGCGCTGTACTCCGGTTCAAAGCTCTGATGACCAGCGTTGCCGCTTCGCCACGACATGGGTTCAGAGAGCAGAGCCGCCGGAGCTTGAGGGCTTCGCACAGTTCCAATTCACGATGTGGTGCACATAGAATCTGCAGCATGAAGACGTACGACCTATCCTAAGCAAAAATGCGATGCAAAAGTTGAGAGCATCACCAGATGATGTTCCTCGCCTCTTGCCTGAGGCAGACCTTGCTGGAGTCCTGCACGGAAATATTGTGTTCGAAAGAGGCGGGGGCAACCGCAGCATCATCAGCACGAAGGCGATTGGTGAGGGACTAGGGAGCCGGTACGTGTGTGAGAGACTTTGGTTGGCAGGGGGGGCAACACGGCCGTATTCCGCGCCAAATCGAGTATTCAGTTTAGCCAAGCGCGTTCAAGCGCCTGTGCCTACATCCAACCGTCAGTCGTATTTTTGCAGTGCTATATTTTTCTGTGAGCGTGCTCTCCACCATGCCGTCTGCCAATACTCACAGGAAGCGCCGTCTTCATGGCGTAGAGGACCCCGGGTGTCGGGTCGCGTGCCCGACTATCTGACCCATGCCCGCCAGCGCCGAGCTCGGGTCCAACCTCCAGCAAACCGTGCTCGGGGTCGAGCGCTCGCTGCGCGAAGACCGCCTTGGCGCAGGCGTCCTGGAGCTGGCCGCGAGCAAACGCGGTTCCCAGGTCTACGGGCGCTGCGCCCGCGACGCCCTGCTGCGCTCCTACGGCGGCGGGCGGTCGGGGAAGGAAACAAGACAAAATGGGACAAAGGTTTGGGCATTTTTTGTCGTCTGGTAAGAAATGCCTTTTCAATCCCAGCGAAAGATTGATGAGTTTTCGGAGTGGCGCACCCGGTGAAGGAAGCATCGCTGGCGTGAGGTAGATTGTTCGTGTGGAAGGGCAGGGCTTTGTCGGCACGGCTGGCGTCGACCGTGCTGAATGTATACACCCTCAATAAAAGCATGGACGTGCAAGTCTTCCGTAGAAAACGGGCAGTGAATAACGCGTAGTGTGTGGCGCTGACGCCCTGGAACCGCAAATCCCGACGGACACAAGTCCCTCACACACACCGGTAAGGGGCGTGCGTTGTCCTCCGCGCCTACGTTTGGGTAAAGTTTCGACATTCAAAAACCTCTTGTGTTTCGTCGTTCGGCGAAACATGCAGGTCTTTGCTTTCGGCCGTTCGTCCGGGAGTCCAACCCTTCGAATGTCAGTTCTTACGCTGGTACATGTTCTTATGCATGCGCTCAACCCGTTTCGGCGCGGTCCCTCATCCGCGAACATGTACCATCGAGTTTCGGGTTTTCTCCCTGCCCTCAGGCTACAGGATAAATAGTGTTGGGGAAATATCTGGAAATGCCTACCGCCACCAACACCGAGGTATCCCGCCGACCTACCACGTGGTTCTGCAGGACGGCTGCTGCTGTTGCCGCTTCCGCGGCGCCTGCCTCGTCCGGGACCTGATTTTGCGCCCCTTCGAACGCCTGGAGGCGTGCCTGGCGTTGGGACGAAAATCAGGACGGCGCCACGCAAACGTACCCGGTTGTTGTGGCTCTGTGGTGCCGACGGTCACGCAAGAAACTTATCTGAGGGGCAGGGAGACGTTGCCGGTGAAGAATCCGCCACTCGCACGCTAAAACAAGAGGTTTGGCCGTGATGCAAACGGCTGACAAATACTCGACCGGTGCCCGAGCAATACCGATGTACACTACGATTCAACTTGAGCAGCAAGTGGGGGGCGGTTGGTCGTCTTGTTCGTTGTGAACGCGTTGCCTCCGACGGGAATACACGATGACACCACCCGCGGGGCCTTCAAATTTGTTCGTGCAAGAAAGGCTGTATTCGAGTGCTGCAAAATTGTGTTCCGACGTCTTTTTCTATATCTTGCACCGACCACGCAAACCGCCTGCTGACCGAACAAGGTCATTTTAGGGAAAAAAAAATGACTCAGTCGTGAATGTGCGTGTGGGGCAACATTTTGTTTCGCTGCGCTAACCCACCGATCGATGAGAAGACGTCGGTCTAAGCCGATCAGATATGCAAGATCGATCGTTGGTTCCTGACAGTATGTATGTACGCAACTGTCGCCCTCTCTCACCTTGAGCTGCTGGTTTTTTGAGATCGCATTCCCCGTGGCCGTCTCAGCTGCAGGGCGCGGCCGCCACTGCCTAAGGCACTTTGGTGCCGTCTCTGGCCGGAAGAGAGGCGAGCGGAAACCTCGCGCGAAAGAACAGGTGGTGACGTCGAACGGACGTCCCGGACAGCTGCAGAGGTTCTTTTACGTTGAGGTTGCACCCAATTAACAGAGGAACGGGTTTCGCATGGAGTACGCTGGGAGTTCCACCGCAATATTGTAGCGGCCGTAGTTTCATGTCGTGAGCCAAGGCGAGGTTGCAGTTGCGTTCGTGACGTGTCATGCCGAGTAAGTGAACTGAGAACGTCGGCTAATATTATTTCGCTGCGAAAAACGCCGCCTTGCCTAAACGGATCGTTACGCAAGTCGTACATCGTCATGATCCAATGGTGCCCTATGTATGATAGCCCCGAAGCCCGGACGAAAGCTTACCTCCACCTCGGAGTAGCGACCGGTATTGTTGCCGGCCACGTTGTTCGCCTGCCGAGGCCCTCGTGTGGAAGAAGAGGCGCGAGGGGGAAGAAGGAGCAGAAATATTCAAAGGCGCGCATGTTCTCTGCAGTTAGCGCCCGCACCTAAGAACCTCTAGTTTTGGCCGATGCTAGGGTTCTTAGTTCCAAGGGTCATGCATTGAATGAGGTTTCAGTGTAGCGATTCTTAATCGAACTTACAAATGGTGATCAAGTTCTTCGATTTTGAGGTTTTCGAGGCTCAATTTCTGAACTGCCAAGGCATCAAGTGGGCGCTAACGGTAGTAATACCTCAAAATACTGGGTCTAACAAGAGCGTATTAGGAGCCAACTCTTGAGGTGAGGCTGACTAGGGAAGGGGACACGCACAACTAACATGGACTGGGACTACTTGTCTATGTTGTTGCCGAGTTCCGTAAAAATATAAATATGTAAAGTTTCGAATGGGGTCTCCTTCTGATAGTGTGCGTGTCTGCGGCCTGCGTGAACGAGCAGCAATGATGCAAGCTATACTGAATGCTTGAGATTGCAAAGATGAAGCATGTATGTTGACAAACCTTGACGAGGAGGGAGTCTGGTGGGCCGGCGATCCCGATCGCCTTCCGATCATCCTGTGTCTACTCCCCAGATGCATATGCCAAACCGTGAGACGAGTCGGATATGTGGACAAAAACAGAGAGAAAGGCCAGCAACGCAAGCGGCCGAAGTTTTGCCAGCACTACGTTGAGAGTATTCCTCCATACCATACAGTCGTAGTCTCGTGCCTACGTGGCGGCAATCTTCGACTCGTGCGCTCAAATCTATGTACTAACCGAGCAGTACTCTCTTGAATACGTGGCGGCTACCTTCGACCCATACGCCAGATCTATGTACTTGAACGAGCACAACAACCACGACACAGCTTGACACAAGCAGTAGGCACTGCACAACTCACGATCATGGCACAATTCACCCGTCTTCTGGCGTCAATTGGGGGCGACAGAAGCAGACGCCGCGCATCTGCCAGCATCGTCGAACTCTGTGGACACCGTATCGTTCTGCTCGGTGCACACGAACGGAGCAATGGGCAACGAGGTACAAGAGAGGGGGGGGACAGGTTACACAACTACGGCAATGAATGGCATCCATTCGATTGAAACGAGGGAAGCGACCGACAGAAATCAGGAGCCTTGCACCGGGCCAACTCGACCAAAAGGTTGCGATCAATCTCGGGAAACAATCGTTCAACGACAGCAAGGAAGATTGTTCTGGGGACAAATGTTACCGTAGGAGGGGCACCAAAGTAGGGTGAATGCCGGTCACGGAGGGTGAAGATCCCACAGCCAATATCCGGGGTGGGCACAAACCGGGTAGTTTTCCAGTGGGTATATGTTCAAGTCCAAAGAGTCGGTCGAAACATTCTGGCCGGCTTAATCTCACCGCCACCTCGGTGTGGGATTCAGGGTTGCAATGGATTCGTTCTCCATCAAACATCCAGCGGTGTATACGTACCAAGTCACAGCAGTGGTAGTAGCGGTTTCACGTTGAGCCGGCTTCCATCAATGGCTTGCCTCTATTCCAGAGTCTTGCCGCGGATTGGTTTCGGCGATGGTACTTCTCTGGCAAGGTCTTCCTGTTAAAATGGAGGTGCGGGAGACGTACTTGTAAGCAGGGGCCGCAAAAACTTGCATGCATCAATTTTTGCTGTATCTGTACGAAGAGCGTTCCAGGAGCGAGCGTGTGTGTGTGGCGAGGCTGAGAGGGGGGGGGAGGGCACGCACGGCAAACATGGAGAGGGGTTATTTATCCTTCGTTGTTGTCGAGTTCCTCCAAACAATCAAAAACAAGTCCAAGGCCACCAACGCTTGTGCGCCAATGTTTCGGGCGGTGAATGAGTCCTTCCAGACAAACATCCGCGTATTCGCGGCCTGCGTGAAAAGAAGAGAAAGGCAATACAACACGTAGGAGAACGCGAAGAATCACAAACGTTTAGGCTAACCTTGACGAGGAGGGAGCCGGCGATCTCCTTCTTCAGATTGTCCCGCGTCTGCTCCCAGACGCATGTACCGAAGCGGAAAATGGTTCGGTATTGGAGACAACCAGAGGGAAAAACCAGCAGCGAAAGCGACCGATGTTTCGAGCTCTGTTTTCAGTGAGTATTCCTCCATGCCATACAGTCAGGGAAATTCTATTTACGTCACCGGTGGCGTTATTTCTTATATGCGTCACCGCCCGTATCTCAGCCCACAGAGCTTCAATTGGCACAAAATGAATTGCGTTGTGTAGCTATGACCCACAGCAATCATACAAGCCAATTTGAAGCAAAATCTACTGGGTAGTTGGAGAGGAATGCTCGAAAAAGGGTTCTCAGCGGCATCAAAAGGTGGGCACCAACCACATATTCCACCGTAACTCCGCGGCAAGAGCTCCAATCGACGTCAAACAAACTGTACTGGTTGACTAAACGCCGTAGCCATCGTTCAGNAAAATGAATTGCGTTGTGTAGCTATGACCCACAGCAATCATACAAGCCAATTTGAAGCAAAATCTACTGGGTAGTTGGAGAGGAATGCTCGAAAAAGGGTTCTCAGCGGCATCAAAANGCTTATATACGCCATCGCCCGTATCTCAGTCCACAGAACTTCAATTGGCATGAAACAAATTGTGCTGTGTGGCTATGACCTACAGGCGTCATACACGTCATCGGGGACGTGCATCCGACCAGTGGTTGTCGAAATATGCTCTCCCACGGAGGCACGGTGGCATCAAAAGGTGGGCACCAACCACATATTCTACCGAAACTCCGCGGCAAGAGCTCCAATAGACGTCAAACAGACTGTGCTGGTTGACTAAACTCCGTAGCCGTCGTTCAAGCCATCGGGAACGTCCATCCGACCAGTGGTTGCCGAGATATAATACCCTCCCACGGGGGTACGGTGGCACCGTAGGGCGGTGGCGTAAATAGTCTAAGCTTGTATACGCCATCGCCCGTATCTCAGTCCACAGAACTTCAATTGGCACAAAACAAATTGTGTTGTGTGGCTATGACCTACAGGTGTCATACACGTCATCAGGGACGTGCATCCGACCATTGGTTGTCGAAATATGCTCTCCCGCGGAGGCACGGTGGCACCGTAGCCCCGCTATTGTTGAGGCCATCGGGAATGTCCATCTGACCGGTGGTTGCGGAGATATGCTCTCCCACGGGGGCACGGTGGCGCTGTAGGGCGGTGTCGTAAAAAGCTACTATTATATTGTTNAAACAAATTGTGTTGTGTGGCTATGACCTACAGGTGTCATACACGTCATCAGGGACGTGCATCCGACCATTGGTTGTCGAAATATGCTCTCCCGCGGAGGCACGGTGGCACCGTAGCCCCGCTATTGTTGAGGCCATCGGGAATGTCCATCTGACCGGTGGTTGCGGAGATATGCTCTCCCACGGGGGCACGGTGGCGCTGTAGGGCGGTGTCGTAAAAAGCTACTATTATATTGTTTACGAGATCGCCCTTTGATCTCAGCGCACAGGATACCAATCGACACGCAACAACTTTTTCGGTGCTTAAGTAGCACAAGAACCAACTAAACACCNAGGATACCAATCGACACGCAACTTTTACGGCACAATAGCACAAGAGCCAACTTAACACTAGGCACACCTAAGCTACCACTGGGTCTTTAGAAAGACCGAGATGGATCGCAAAGGAGTGTGGGCTAAGGCGTCAGGTAGATGAAGACAAGCTCAGCGAGGATGTATGTGCTGGGTCGTATGTGTATGTGCTGGTCGAAAACAAATATCTACGTATCCTTACAGCACAGTCTACTTATTACTATTCCAACTGTGGCCGCGGCAAAAAATCGTCTTGCGGCGATCGCGCACGTCGGATGGGGAGGACAAACTGCAAAAATGAGTAGTGGGGAAAAAGTTGGAAAAAGCTCGCGGGGGCACCGTATTCTGATATTTGGATATATCGAGGGATGGTCCGCCACCACGGCAAGGTACGCCCCTTTTTTGAAAAGTTAAAAATATGGAAAAATATGCGCATCCTCACACGTACATGCACACGGGCAAGGGCCCACGGGCAACAATGTCGGCGAGAAGTAGGACGAGCAACCAATACTCGTCGACGGGGAACCCCTTCTACGCCAAGCTATCGGAATTAAAGGACGCGCTTGGAGCAGTCCTGAACAACCGGGGAGGGGACACACATGGCATCGCGGTGGAGCAGCCGCAGCTGAAGACAGCGAAACTGCGTGCGTCGAAGGTGACTGACCCCATCCTCAGCAATCCTCTGACGTCCCCATCGAAGGTGAGCACTTGGAACCTAGGAACCCCAAGACGTGCGTCGGTACCTTTGCAATCGCAGCATATGGCTCATTGTTCGTGCGGGAGTAGACACGCGTCGCTGCAACNTCGAAGGTGACTGACCCCATCCTCAGCAATCCTCTGACGTCCCCATCGAAGGTGAGCACTTGGAACCTAGGAACCCCAAGACGTGCGTCGGTACCTTTGCAATCGCAGCATATGGCTCATTGTTCGTGCGGGAGTAGACGCGCGTCGCTGCAACAAAACGCGGACAAATTACAAAAATGAAAGAACAAAATAGGAAAAATAATACAAAAGGGGAAAAAAGGAGGGCCAAAAAAGGAAGGAACGAGCCCGGAAACAAAAGGGGGAACAAGTGCCGAGGAAAAAAAAATCGCGATGAACACTTTTAGAAGAAGAAATAGAACCTACAGTGGGCATATGATCTCCAAGATGTATCTCATCGTGAAACTGACACCATCAGACCCTTTCACCTTTCAGAATTCTTGAAATCTTATTTATATTTCTAGAAGTATAGACGTAGTAGTAACTACTTCGAGTATATACAATCGGCACAACAATCCTAAACCTGTCGGAATAGTTTAGGTAATCAAGAGACACATGACAGCGACGGAGGTATGTGGCTGAAAAGCTACGCTATTTGGTCATTATCGTTCCTTATCATGGCCGCCCAGACAGNAGACGTAGTAGTAACTACTTCGAGTATATACAATCGGCACAACAATCCTAAACCTGTCGGAATAGTTTAGGTAATCAAGAGACACATGACAGCGACGGAGGTATGTGGCTGAAAAGCTACGCTATTTGGTCATTATCGTTCCTTATCATGGCCGCCCAGACAGCATCAGAGCTGAGAGACAAAGACCTTTGCATCGACTACTTCACGGAAGCCCTTCTGCGAGGCGTACCGCCTATAGATGGCTGCGGCGTCGGCACCCCCTTCATCACCGAGGTTGATGGCAACTGCCTTCTGAACGCCGTGGCCCAGCTTTTCGTGGTGAAGAAAGCACGCGGGATCAGGAACGACGTCAAGACTTTCGCCGCGAAGCTACGCCTGGCCATCGTCCTGTGGAGGGGTTGCGGCACATCGAGGCATACCTATCCGTGCAAGAAGATTTCTTCATGGATTGGTCGAACTACGGGGATGAAGTGCGTGACGAGCTGCCGAAGTCGGGGTGGAAGATCGAGCCGGATCTTAACAACAAGATGCGCGTCGGGTCTCGTCAGTGCGTCAGGCTGATGTTCATTGCACAGCTCCGCCACACCGCCCTGAACCGTAGATGGCTCCAGCAGTTCGTCTTCCCGATCCTGGCCACGGTCATACAGACCCCCCTGCGTGTCTTANCAGCTTTTCGTGGTGAAGAAAGCACGCGGGATCAGGAACGACGTCAAGACTTTCGCCGCGAAGCTACGCCTGGCCATCGTCCTGTGGAGGGGTTGCGGCACATCGAGGCATNAACGACGTCAAGACGTTCGCCGCGAAGCTACGCCTGGCCATCGTCCTGGAAGGGTTGCGGCACATCGAGGCACNTTCCCGAGACACTGACAGGGACGGAGGTGTGCATATGTGGCTGAAAAGCTACGCTATTTGGTCATTATCGTTCCTTATCATGGCCGCACAGACATCATCAGAGCTGAGAGACAAAGACCTTTGCATCGACTACTTCACGGAAGCCCTTCTGCGAGGCGTACCGCCTGTAGATGGCTGCGGCGTCGGCACCCCCTTCATCACCGAGGGTGATGGCAACTGCCTTCTGAACGCCGTGACCCAGCTTTTCGTGGTGAAGAAAGCGCGCAGGATCAGGAACGACGTCAAGACGTTCGCCGCGAAGCTACGCCTGGCCATCGTCCTGGAAGGGTTGCGGCACATCGAGGCACACCTATCCGTGCAAGAAGATTTCTTCATGGATTGGTCGAACTACGGGGATGAAGTGCGTGACGAGCTGCCGAAGTCGGGGTGGAAGATCGAGCCGGATCTTGACAACAAGATGCGCGTCGGGTCTCGTCAGTGCGCGAGGCTGATGTTCATTGCACAGCTCCGCCACACCGCCCAGAACCGTAGATGGCTCCAGCAGTTCGTCTTCCCGATCCTGGCCACTCTCATACAGACCCCCCTGCGTGTCTTCCTTCCATGTAAGTTGGTTTTTATGTTGACGGAGGTTGAACGTCAAACGTAGGTGCATTTGAAGTGAGTTTGGTGTTCCTCTCAAGTTGCGTTCGTGTTGGGATTTACGACGGTACACTCTGGAACAAGATTACGCCACTCAAAAAGCAGCTTGTAATGTCCCGTGCCATTCATTGCGGTCGTGTATTGGCCGCAGCGTTGAGGTGTCTGGCATTGTTAAAGTTCGTCTCCGTATCTTTGGGGGCTTTGGGCGTGTACAANAAGTTGGTTTTTATGTTGACGGAGGTTGAACGTCAAACGTAGGTGCATTTGAAGTGAGTTTGGTGTTCCTCTCAAGTTGCGTTCGTGTTGGGATTTACGACGGTACACTGGAACAAGATTACGCCACTCAAAAAGCAGCTTGTAATGCCCCGTGCCATTCATTGCGGTCGTGTATTGGCCGCAGCGTTCAGGTGTCTGGCATTGTTAAAGTTCGTCTCCGTATCTTCGGGCGTGTACAATGTTTCGCCGTGCCGTGTGCATACCCATACCAGTTCAACACCTTGCCTCACTTCGGTTTGTTCGGCCGTCGGCCTTTTTCTGTTGTCCATTTTGACGCAGACCGCAGCCTTTCGGACGCATATGGAGCGACGTGGTATCACACCCTCTTCCGACCGCTCTACAGCTCTGGGCCGCCACGCCCAGCAGTCCATGTGGTTTCAACGATTGCCTCATCTGCGGATTATCGACCTATTTTCCNACAGCTCTGGGCCGCCACGCCCAGCAGTCCATGTGGTTTCAACGATTGCCTCATCTGCGGAATATCGGCCTAATTTCGAGGACGCGGCAGGTTGGCGGGCCCAGCGCATGCTGCACCTGCCCGAGCTGAATCACTGGGTGTCGCTGTCCTCCGGNGAGCTGAATCACTGGGTGTCGTTGTCCTCCGAAAACGCCGCCACAGCGCATGCATCGGCCGTTGCTGCGTCTGCGCAGTTGAGGCAGACTGCATGGCAGACCCACGAANTGCCTCATCTGCGGAATATCGGCCTAATTTCGAGGACGCGGCAGGTTGGCGGGCCCAGCGCATGCTGCACCTGCCCGAGCTGAATCACTGGGTGTCGCTGTCCTCCGGAAACGCCGCCACAGCGCACGCGTCGGCCGTTGCGGCGTCTGCGCAGTTGAGGCAGACTGCATGGCAGACCCGCGATGATGCGCAGGTGGCAGTGGCACTGGCACAAGCTCAACAGGTGCCGGGGCAGGAGGAGACTCTCCTCGCGGTGGTGAAGACCGCCTTCAAGGAGGTGGGAATAAACCGACTCATGTTAGGGCAAGGTTTGGTCGGGGTTGTTGTTTGGTTTTGACAGTTCGCGGCCGATGGTAGTCAGTTGTTGAGCGGTGTCACCAGTACGGTACGAAGGCAGTTGTTTGCTGTCTTTGCAGGNTCAAGGAGGTGGGAATAAACCGACTCATGTTAGGGCAAGGTTTGGTCGGGGTTGTTGTTTGGTTTTGACAGTTCGCGGCCGATGGTACTCAGTTGTTGAGCGGTGTCACCAGTACGGTACGAAGGCAGTTGTTGCTGTCTTTGCAGGCCTCTTCAAATCCCTGTTGACCTAGGACCTCTCGTTTTCTGTCCCCGGACCCCCCCGCACGTCCAGGCCAGCGACATGTGCAAGAAGCGCGAGGATTACCACGCACTACTGACAGGCAACTACTTCGTGAGTTGTAACGTGTGCCACCAGATTTTTCAGATTTGGTACAAGAGCTCGCCTGTGAGCGTTTCGTTTGGGTGGGATTTTCCATAAGTAAGGGCGGTGTGTTCTTGTTGGGCGTAGCTTTGGCGCTTTGTCACCGCATTCAGCGCCAAACGCGCTCAGTAACCTGACGAAGCAACTATATTGTGGTGGGATGTCCATTCGGCTATCCAAATCGAACACCTGATTTCGACGTCCATCCTTTGCGCCTCGGTAGGTCCCGCTGGCGTCTGCCCAGGCGGCAGCTGAAGCTNAGAGCTCGCCTGTGAGCGTTTCGTTTGGGTGGGATTTTCCATTAGTAAGGACGGTGTCTTCTTGTTGGGCGTAGATTTGGCGCTTTGTCACCGCATTCAGCGCCAAACGCTCTCAGTAACCTGACGAAGCAACTAAATTGTGGTGGGATGTCCATTCGGCTATCCAAATCGAACACCCGATTTCGACGTCCATCCTTTGCGCCTCGGTAGGTCCCGTTGGCGTCTGCCCAGGCGGCAGCTGAAGCCGACAAGGAAGCCTACAAGAAATGCGTGGTGAGACACCGACTCTGGACCGCGTAGTAAGGGAGTTGGCTGCAACAGTGTTCATTTTCGGTGGCGCCTGGCACTTACTTCGTGGGGGGTTGCAGTATGTACACGGTGTCCGGATTTCAGCACACGTTTTTTTCGGGACCGTTTCTTTGTTCCTTCCGCCTTGCCTGTTGCCAGGATGAAGAGTCCGATGAAAGAAGGAGGAAAGCGAAAGCGGCGGCGGCGTCCCGGCCAAAACCTACGGAGCAGGGAGGGGGGTTGGGCGTCGGTGGGAAGACGGGAAGGGGAGAGTCGAGCGGGGGGGCAGCGAACGGTGCCGGCGCGGCAGAGGGAGGTGGTGGAGGCGGGGCGTCGGCTGGGAATCCGGGAGCCGGAAACAAGGACGGTAGCCAGGAGGGCGGAGGCGTGGACCCGAACCCTTATATTCGTACACTCCGGCGCAGGGCCAAAGGATATCAGGAAATGGCGGCCAAGTTCGAGTCTAAGGTGGGGTTGGAGTTGTGTGGATGTTCAGGGTCTTTCACGCTCCATGGCATGAGGTTGACGAAAATCAGGGTTTCTGCCCTTTAAGGAGGTTGAAGTAGAGTTCCTCTGCGCATGTTGAGAGCACACACTCTTCAGTATTTTCCTTCTTTGTTATGTGTATTGCACGTTGCCTGCGTTTAGATGTGTCTGTTCCGAAGTGATGTGCTTTAACGTTTCGTTGCGCGATGCCGAGAGTGGATGAAAGCTCGCTTAGTTGTCGAGTCGGCGATGTAATGTGGGAACTAAACAGACGACTCCATGCTCCTCTCTGCTCATCATGTGCATGCAGGGGAAATGGACATCACGGCAGGCACTCGCTTCCACACTGGCGGTTGGTCGGCGGACGGGGGGTGGGGGACAGTAATGCGAGCGAACCTAGACGAGGAGTGTGAGATAGTGTCGTACAATGTCTTTATGGACGATGGCACGCGACTGGAGACAGTACCCGCCACCGAGGTCGAGGCAGACGTAAAGCACGGCAGAGAATTGAAGGCGCGGGAAACCAGCAAAGGGAAGGTGAGCCGCGTGTAACGTTGATGAAGCGGGCATTTATCGGGGTGGGTGCGTGTGTTGTTTCGTACCGAAAGAATTACGGGATATTGGTGCGACAATTTCGTCTAGTCTGCGTGCAGGAATTGTGTAGATGGCCACGGGTTGAACTCGATGATTCACGGGGCTGTCGGGATCGTGATTTCTCGGGACGTTTCCCCCCCCTCCTGGTGTGTTGTGCCTGTTTCTTGATACACGCGGTCAACCACAGCTCTAAAACGAAGAAACACAAGACGACCGGATGACCGGTTCTGTCACGAATACCAGGGTTTCCCATGGTAGTGGCAGGGTTTTCATAATCGTGGTACTGTCGTTGCGTGGTTCAAACAGGAGGATGACGACTCCGACAGCAAAAAAGATTTACACGGCCTTCAGACCGGGGGTGGAGGGCGCAAGATGAAAAAGGTGAGCCTCGCCGCAGCTCCGGCGCCCAGGTATTGTCTCTTGTTGCGTGGCATATCCCGGGCACACGGGTTTCGTCTGGCGCTGCGGTCGCTCCGATATGGTGGTGGTGTCAAAATTGGCAATCATTACGTCCTACGTACCGTTATGTTCTCCGTGCTGTGCAAGCAGGAGGGCCACGACCCCAACACGAAGAAAGAGTCAGACCGGCGGCAGAGCGGGGGTGTCGGACCAGATAAAAAAAAGGTGAGCTTCCCCAATGTTTGACCATGAAAATTTTGTCGGTGTGGCCATCCACATTCTATTCTATTTGGCGCTTCTTCGTAGTGACTTGCCGAATTTTGCCGAGGCCTTTGGGTGTATTGTCAAAATTGAGTTCTTTGGCACCATCGAGGTAGCGTCGTCCAATGCAAACAGGAGGGCGGTGGATCAGACAGCGACAATGCGTCCGGGCCCCAGAGCAAGGATGACGCACGAAAAAGCCAGCAGGTGAGCATGCAGCACGTACGTCTCACCGACTGATTCAGGAAGTGTCTCCATGTACGTGTTCGTTCAGCATCGACTAATGGTGAAAGGTCTAGCGGCAAGCGTGGTACCATTGACATCGGTTCCTCTGGTGAATGTTTGCTGCTGGCCCTTTGCTGTTTCGCTTGAGCCAGGACAGCGGCAGCAGCGAAGACGCCCCAAACAAGGAAGGGAAAGAGAAGCGGTGGGGTGGGGGGGACGCGGAAGGGGTAGCGAGAGTTGGGCGCATGTTCGATGCGAAGGGTTCCCCGCCCGAGACTTGGGACCACGTGTTCTCAACGCTTCTTGGCGAGCTTGCAGAAAAAGGGCATCACACCCTCTAAGGCAAAAAAAAAAAAAGGTGAATCCTGACGGGTGTACTTGGTGGCGGCTATTGGGCGGCTTATTTGGTTGAGGTTTCTTTCGGTCGCTCGTTTTTGCTCGCTTTTGCTCGCCATGAGGCAATGAGAGGGCCCGAAGAGTAAACGCGTGATTCCTGAGTAACCCCTGCGACCGCTCTGTTCACCGATTGCATACGCATCCGCAGACTGCAGACAAGCGGAGATACAACTACTGCGAGATCATCTGCAAACACGCTGGAGTGCCGCGTAAGAGGGCAGAACCCGCACCTGAGACGAAGAGCAGAATTTGCACAAACCAGGAGGTGAGTCTGCTGTTGTGCCGTCGGAACTGTACTGGAACGGTTTCAAGGCAGCCTGCGTGGGCACACCGCGCGTTATTCGCGGGTCGTAGAGTCTTTCAAAGATCATGGCGACATCAAGTCTTAGCGTCTGACATCACAGCTCGTGCGCGCCGCTCATCTACGTCTTCGTGACTGTGACAGATTGGATGCCCGTTCAAGCTGGTAATAACTTGGCGAGTTGAAGCCCCCAGCCCATCCATCACCTCAGTGAGTCGTGGCCAAGACGCGTTGTCGGAGCGACGCCCTTGACGTTTCTTTTGGCTGGGATCAGAAGGGTTTTTATCCCCATGTATTCATGTGCGATTTCCGTAGACCGATTTTCGTTTTCGGGGCTGCCGTACGACCATGTCGTGTTCCATTGCGACACGAATCAACCGCTGATTTCACGTTGTGAACCACTTTGGATTCCTTGCGTGGTACACGTGATTGTTGTGACCCGGTGTATGTCGCGGCTCCGTCCCCGCCCTGCCTCCTCTACGCAAGTCATACTGCGGGCACAACCACGATCCCAGCGGAGCGGTGTCGACAGCCGCGAAGGACGCTCCCCCGATACACGTCATCAACGAGAGGATAGACGACATTGGAAGGTGAACAAGAGCGGATGTGAAGCCTGGAGAAATCTTCAAGCTACTCGAAATGGATCAAGAGGGCAGGGTTTTGTGCAGGGACGGGAGGAAGAAGGTGAGTTTTGTCTTGGTTGCGCTTGCAAAGTGTTCGTATGGCATGAAGTCGTGCCGGTAACAGGGAAAACTAGGGCGTCGTAATGCTCTGAGCACGTCCGCCCCATCCTCTCCCCACTCATGAGTAGTCGATGCCTCTTGATTCGGAGGTGGGGTCTCACTTGGTCTGTGCGAATGTTGATCCTGCCGCCACTATGTGTATCGTGTGTGTGTTGGCATTGCTGTCCAACGTTAGGTGGACAATGCCATGGTCGCGATTAAAGACTACCTGTACTCGAGTCCCGAAGACGCGGCGAATTTCCTGGCGACTCTCCAGTCGGAGCCCGGTATGTTCGTCGAACGCGAATTCGACTCAATCGGGAGGCTGGAAAACGTCTTCTGGGCTACCGTGGACCAGCAGAACAAGATCGCGAGATATGGGGCATGCATCGAGATGGATACCACGGTATTCACGAACAGGTACTGGCTCTGAGTGGTTCAGAGGAGGGCATGGGGAGGGCTCTGGAGTGTGGCTCAGGCCCCGACTTGAACTCTCCGCGTCGTAACGCAATGCATTGATTGATGCGTTCGTGCGATGTCGCCATCCGCCCGTGCTTCCTTGCCTTAACCCTATTGACAGATACGGATGCCCTCTTCTTTTCATTGTGGGCGTTGACGACGAAAACCGGAGCTGCATCTTGGCGCAGTGCCTGCTGCGGTCGGAGTGCACTGAGACATTCAAGTGGATCTTGACAAGCTGGGACGGCGCTTCTGGAGGCCGGAGGCCGAAGGTAGGAGAGATGAATCCCGCAGTCGATATCTCGGAGGTGGCACGTTCTATCGCACCCGTCACGAGGTCACCCGTCACGAGGTCCCCGAGACCGTCCTCGCGCGCCTTCGAATTTGTGCTGGCACGACACATCGCCCTACCTCCGCACCCTTGAATGCTGATGTGGATAGGTCTTCCTAACGGATGGGGAGAAGGCGATGATTGCTGCACTGCGGGGATGGAAGACGACGTTGCACCTGTACTGTCTGTGGCACATCTTGAAGAACGTCAAGAATTGTGCCTCGTCTTTCCCCGACGCTGATGAGCGCAAGAGGATGCTAGGTCTCTTTCGCAGCGTAGCCTACGCAGCGACGCCGGAGGTGAGATACCGGCCTAGCGACTTTGTGCGTTGACGTCACTATGCCGTGGACGTTTTGCAATGCCCCAGTGACGAATGGAGCATGTTTTCGGAAGGCCCCACTCACCCCCGCCCCTCATGACGTTCATGGCGGCTGGATTATTTGCTCTTGCGTGCAGGCCTTTAACAAGTACAGTGCTGACCTGGAAAGGACTATTGCGGGCAAGAAGTGTGCCAAGTACATGCAGGACCTAATCGAGTAAGTACGCCCGCCGTTGCTTCGCACGCCCCGTTTGGCGAATCAACTTCGATGTTATATTTCTTGGTCGCATGTTCGAAAACTTTCGTCCTCTCGCTAGGCAAAGACTAAGAGCTAAGTCGAACCCTGACCTGTCCTTTCAGTAGGGACAACCGCAGATTCGAAAGCCTAACCCCCACTTGGATGACGCCGCTGCTGTTTACCCTAACCCCCAAGGGACAAGACTAAGTGGGCATTCTCATGTCGGCCGACGGTTATGACCCTCGGCATGGCCGCGACCCAGCGCACAGAGGGCTTATTCGGGATTGCTAAACGAGCTGGAGTAGAGAAAAATCTTTCCCTGTGCGCTCTTTGGGAGAAGCTTCAAAGTGTGAACAAGTCTCTGGAGGTAGAATCTGCCAGGCGAGTATCGCACGACGCACTAGCGCCATGAAGTTTCTACGGGCATCGCNGGCACGACTTCCACGGTAGTTCCGTGCACAACCGTTGGAGGAAGTCGCCAGGTGGCAACGACGACCCGTGGAGCGTTTCTAGTGTCCTGCAACAGGCTGGACTCGGAAAGGGCTGGGACGGCAGGGACGAGGGGCTAGACGACAACTACGAAGGACCCACGTTCGACGACGATTACGGTGGCGAAGGTGTTCACCCCGCAGAACGTGAAGGGCGAGCCACAGAGCGAAAAGCGTGCGACCAACGCCGAGTTTTCGCGACTATGATGGCGAAGAGCAAGGAGAACGTCGGCGAGATCTTGAAGGCTGTTCCGTTCGACAAAGCGCTTGACATCCAGGCCGAAGTTGACAAGTACGTCAGGTACCTCTTAGCCAACCCGGACGGTGACACCAAGACCAAGAACCCAGCCCAGGTCAAGCCACCAGGTCGGCCGAAGGGGCAGGCCGCCAGTTCTCAAACCACCGTGTCTAATCCTCGTGCGCCAAAAGACAACACAAAGAGGAAAACACGGGTGAAAGGCAGCGAGGAGGGGAGCAAGAGCAAGAAGAATATCAAGCAGGAAAAAGGCACGTGAAATCCGAGTCCCACGGGGGGGGGATCAAGGATATCCCCCCTGGGTGGCTGCGCCTTCTTCTCTATTTAGTAGTGGTTTTTCTCCAAGCGAGAAAGAGTAGCGTTTGCCGTTGGGGTAACGTCACCCTTCCGTACAGTCGGAGATTCGCACCAGAGCGTAATGTTATACCGATGATGTTCTTGACTCGGCGGTGCTTTGACGTGCGTTTGGGAGCAGAGTGTTGAGCTCAACGACGGCGGGTTGCCTACCAGGGGGGAGGGGTTCCTCGCAGGTCGTTGACGTTGCGATGGTTCGGAGGAAGATATGTTGTGGGAGCATCTGTGGCGAGGACAATATAGACAATGTGTTGACATTCATATCTGCGATGTTAGGCGCACGGGAATGAAATCCCACGAATGATAAACATCCGGGCACTTGGTCGNCTCAACGACGGCGGGTTGCCTACCAGGGGGGAGGGGTTCCTCGCAGGTCGTTGACGTTGCGATGGTTCGGAGGAAGATATGTTGTGGGAGCATCTGTGGCGAGGACAATACAGACAATGTGTTGACGTTCATATCTGCGATGTTAGGCCGCACGGGAATGAAATCCCACGAATGATAAACATCCGAGCACTTGGTCGACCAAGTGCCCGGGTGAGTTATCGGCAACAGCACGGATTCGCACACACATCATCACGACATATCCTCTTCACCGAGCAACACGTATTTCTTCATCTTCCTACGTCCACGCACACACACTCCCCGGCAAGGACCCCTGTTGGACAAATTGACCGCCATCTTCTTCGTTGTTGGCATTTGGCCTAAGACTGCGGTACAAATGAATCTTCGTGGGCCTGCGTTCGTGCCCTTGGAACACCCAAATGTCGTGGTACTTCTCCACCCAACACGGCCTGCAAAAAAAGGAACGATCGCCACCCACGCCTTACTTTTTGCCGCGTCCCGTGTAGGAACTATTCGCGACCAACCCCAAACTGATCGAGGGTAACTTCCTGGATACTTGTGTGAAAGCAGGTGGACACATGCAGTTCAATCGGCGAAAGCTTGTCCTAAGCCCGACCCCAGGTCAAAAGGCCTGCCGCCGTACGGCGCCATGGGAGAGCAAACCTCGGCAACCACTGGTCGAATCGACGTACCCGATGCCGTCAACGATAGCTGGGACTCGTGCGAGCACGGCGAACGTTGTTGCGTGTCNTCTTGTCCTAAGCCCGACCCCAGGTCAAAAGGCCTGCCGCCGTACGGCGCCATGGGAGAGCAAACCTCGGCAACCACTGGTCGAATCGACGTACCCGATGGCTTCAACGAAAGCTGGGACTCGTGCGAGCACGGCGAACGTTGTTGCGTGTCAATTGACGACCTGTGCGCTGAGATCAAAGGGCGATCTCGTATACTAGCTTTTTACGACACCGCCCTACGGCGCCACCTTTCCCCCGTGGGAGAGCATATCTCCGCAACCACCGGTTGGATGGACGTTCCCGATGACCTCAACAAAAGCGGGGAATCGTTCCAGCACAGCGGACGTTGTCGCGTGCCATTTAACAACCTGTGCGCTGAGATCCGGGCGGTGTCGTATATAAGCTTATTTACGCCNCTCAACAAAAGCGGGGAATCGTTCCAGCACAGCGGACGTTGTCGCGTGTCATTTATCGACCTGTGCGCTGAGATCCGGGCGGTGTCGTATATAAGCTTATTTACGCCACCGCCCTACGGCGCCACAGTGCCCCGTGGGGGAGCATACCTCGGCAACCACCGGTCGGATGGACATTCCCGATGGCTTGAACGACGGCTACGGAGTGTAGTCAACCAGCACAATTTGTTTGACGTCGATTGGAGCTCTTGCCGCGGAGTTACGGTGGAATATGTGGTTGATGCCCACCGTTTGATGCCGCTGAGACCCCTTTTTCGAGCATGCCTCTCCAACTACCGAGTGGATTTTGCTTGAAATCGGCTTGGATGATTGGTGTGGGTCATAGCTACACAACGCAATTCATTTTGTGCCAATTGAAGCTCTGTGGGCTGAGATACGGGCGGTGACGCATATAAGAAATAACCCCACCGGTGACGTAAATAGAATTACCCATACAGTCATGCTCTCTGTAGCATTTGTAATTTTCTCATTTTCTAGAATGGTGTATCGCATCATGAGGGTAACCTTGTAACCACAGAAGGCGTCCACGTCAGTTGGGCCGGCACGGACATCTGAAGGTACTCCACGGAGGCCGGAATGATTCTTAATGTGAAGACAACAACAGCAGCAACAATAGGTGGAGCCTACCTTCACCCCGTACGCCCAGATATATGACCTTGAAGAGCCCAGGGACTACCGCACAGAACAAACAGCAACAGAAGGTACTGAACAACTCACGATCGTGACTGAGTCCACCCGTCTTTTGGTGCCTTTGCGGGGGTGCAGAAGCAGACGCCGCGCATCTTGGAGCACGTTCGAACGCTCTGGACACCGGATCCTACTGCTCGGTGTATAGGAAACAGGGATGGGGCAACAGGCAGCCAGGGGCCAGATATTGGGGGAGAAGATCCAAACGTACGACGCACGCGATGGCATCCATTCGATTGAAACGCGGGAAGGGAGAGTATGCAGGAGCCTTGCACCAGGTAGTCTTCGATGCATGCAAGTGGTCGATACCGAACGTTTAATAACACGCAACATTTTGTTCAGGACGCCACATTCTCGATTTATCTTGTACCGTTGGTTAAAGGACACCTACAGGAGGTGGGGTGAACACGGGTGATAGGGACGCCAGAAAGCGCAGCCAAAGTCTGGGGCATATACGGGCTTGTCGACATGTCCTGGCTCGACAGTTCTTTCGCGACTGCAGGGCGCGTATGGGACGCAGGTGATTTGTGATTGCGTATTCCAACAAATAGACGGACCGAGTTGCAGCAGCGGTAGAAACAGGTTAACGTTTGAGCCAATTTTCATCAAACATTTACCTCCATCTCGAAGTCTTCACGGGCGTGGGGGTTGTTGTCGGCAACGTTGTTCGGCTCATCAGGTCTTCCTGTGGGAGTAGAGGTGCGGGAGACGTAAACAGGGGCAGGAATAGACTGTATTTAGCTGGGACAACATTTCAGGAGCCAGCGGAGGGGGCGGGGCTTGGAACCGCGGGGGCGCACGTAAATCTGACATGTTGATGTGGACAGCCGGAAGAATACACGGCTGCTTGCTTGCATGCGTGGAGCCTATCTTCAACCGGACGTCAAGCTCTCCCATGAACTTGAAGGAGCACAACCTGCCACGACGGAAAACAACAGCAAACAACCAACCCACGATGACGGCAGCGTTGCCCCCTCTCCTGGTATTCGTGGGGGTGGGCAGCAGCAGACAGCCCACGCGTACCAGCATCGTCGAACAAGCTGATAATAAACGCATCGTTCTGCGCCGTGTATAGGAAACATAAATAATGCAGCCATACACAGTGCGGGTCAACGTTGGGGGGAAAGTAAAAAAAGCATGGAATTCGTTCCATCGGAAGCATGGAGCTTTGCACAAGGTGAGCACGACTCAAGTCTGCTTCCAGGGTAAAAATGATCGTTCAACGACGTGAAGGATTTTCCTCGGCAGGCCACAATCCCAATTTTGGTCGTGTCAAGCCCGCAGGGCCGTCGAAACGTTCTAGCCTGTCGATCTGAAGACTTTAGCGTGGTACGGGATGCAACGTGGCTGCGATTTCATACCCAACCACGCGGGTGGCGGCCTCGCACGGACCAAGTCGCAGCAAAGTCAATTTTCATCGAGTAATTTTCCATCTCGCTCGGAGATCTCTCCTACAACCCTAAGGCAGGGTCAGACGAACGTTCTGCTATCGACGGTATGGCCGAAAACATCGCACGTCGATGAAACCACCAGCACATTACAATGACAAGGTCAAAACAATTCGCAGACCTTACACTAATGCATGCATCACCTGCATCACCGTTGCCCTCGCGGGTAAGGGTCGTCTTGAGATTGTTGAATGTCCTGGGAGCAACGAAAAGAAAGGAGGAGGTTGCATCTTTATCCTGGATAAAGGGAGCTGAACCGAGGAGTGACTGTCAACATTACGCGTGTGTTTAAACCGAAAATGCAAGGGTTGAAATGCTTTGGTTGAAGAGCGAGGAATGGCAATTGTCGATTTTCAGCGAGCGTCGATCGTTGATGGACCGCTACGGCAGAGTCTAGACTAGACTGTTCCTCGAATTTCGCTTTGGTGCAAGGTCCTCTCTGTCGTCGTCAGCGAAACAACACGTACGGTAAGGTTTTCAAAATGCAGAGCAACAGAATCAGCACCAATGCTGGACGGTGTGTGCATTGCACTCGAGCGTTCCACGGCACATGGCGAGAGATCAGCGAAGAAGAAAGATACTTGGTATATGGACTTGGCACGCTGTACTTTTGGTAGGCAATTTACATGGCTGTGTACAAGCAGTCCGAGTGACGTCGCATTTTCTACCCCGACGAAGATGGGAAAACTCAATCGCCCGGCCGCAAGCCCCAATCGACAGCAGTGGTATCGAATTGATATTTGTGACACTACAGCACACGCGATGCTGGAGAGGAGGAGGTGGTGGGCACTAGGCGCGTGCCGTCGGCGACCGACCGCACGGTGTATGCCATAGACTGTTGCAATTAATTTTGTGAGGAAGCCTTGGTCGTTATTCTTCTCTCCGATCTTTCCAGAAACAAACGTGGATACTGTTTGTACATGTCCTTTCCTTGGAAGGGGAGGACGTTTTAACTCTTGTATTAGACACGCAAGGGGAGTAGGGAGAAGTGAAGCACTCTTTGGAGTTCGAGGGGTCCCCGCACATGCAACCATTTCAAGGTGTACATATGCCCCATCTGCGCGCCCTCTGTTGTTGCCGGTAGATCTAACCAGTGCGTATCCAAACACACGAACACCCTCCCCGGTTTGTACGCGAATGGCAAATCTAACGTGGGGCATGGATACCCCTGTTCTACCGAAAGGACTCAAAACAACAACAGGCTCGAGGGAAAACCCGGCCAACCGGATCAAAATCCCTCGTCTAACACCCTAAATACAGAAAACCGTCGCTTTCACAGAGGATTCTAACGGCCGACACAAGACCAAGGCAGGACAGATTGAAGCGGTCACGCTGATTATACAACCGAAGCAACGCTCTCGGCGTTTCTAGGCTCCAGCCGCGGGTGACGCGCCGGCACAACGCTTCCTGCGTGACGTACCATAGTCATATATGCCAAGTGCAAAAACCACCACATAAACCAAACAGATCAAGAGAATTCTACATCGGAAGGTTCATCAGAGCCTTCCGGTGGTACTCTAACTTCTCTGTGCCAAGGACCTTGGTCAGCATGTCGGCGTGCTGCTCTCCAGTCGGAACATACTCTGCTGTGATCTTGCCCGACTTGAATAGCTCGCGAATGAAATGGAACCGCACGTCGATTGCTTGCTCCTCGCTGAGCTGAACGGGTTCTCGATGAAGGCGAGAGCCCCCTGGTTGTCCTCACGGACCTTGATCTTCGCCCCACTCGTCTCGGGCGCTATGAACGACAGAACGCCACGCACAAGCAACGCCTCCTTCACGCCCTCCCCGGCTGCAATATACTCTGCTTCCGAGGTCGACTGAGCCGTCACTGGCTGTGTTTTGGTGGATGAAAACTCTACGGTACCACCTACGGTCACAGCTAGCCCGGTCGTAGAACGCCTGTCTACTTCATTGTCAGCGTAGCTGGCGTCGACAAACACGCATAGGTCTAGTCCTGAACCCCCGTACGTAGGTGATGCCGAAGTCCTTCGTGAAGTTCAGGTAGGNTTTTGGTGGATGAAAACTCTACGGTACCACCTACGGTCACAGCTAGCCCGGTCGTAGAACGCCTGTCTACTTCATTGTCAGCGTAGCTGGCGTCGACAAACACGCATAGGTCTAGTCCTGAACCCCCGTACGTAGGTGATGCCGAAGTCCTTCGTGAAGTTCAGGTAGGACATGACCCGCACAAGCGCGTTCTATATCCTCCCGGTGGGTGAGTGGGCGATCTTCTGGAGCTTGTTCAGAGGCAGGGCGATGTCTGGCCTCGTCAGCTTCGTCCTCATCAGGCATCCGATCGCCTCCCTCACAGGCTTATCCACCGCGGGCTCGTCATCTCTCTTCGGCCCCAGGCCGGCATCGGTGGCAGCAGGGGTGAAAGCGGTCGTGGTCACATCAAACCGCTTTAGCATACTCTCAATGTATGCTATCTGGGACAGCTTGGTGATGTCATTTCTACATCCATGGCAATAGCACACCCGTCGTACCAGATACACTCCCCCAGATCTTTCACCGGAAACTTCTTGTTGAGGGAAGCGAACAACTCCTCTCTCTCTCCCTCGTCTGCCGCCACTAAGATGTCATCAACGTGGATCACGACGAGACCTTCGACCTCTCCATCCACCACCTTCCGGAAGACACACGGGTCGGCCCTGCACTGCTTCAAAACCCCCACTCACGGCCACTCTGCTGTAGGCCATACAGGGCACGCTCAACCTTGACCACCTTGCCGGATATGCTACCACAGCCTTCCGGGAACCTGAGGTATATTTCGTCTTTTGCTTAGCGTGGATGTACGCTTGCTTCACATCCCAGTGAGCGACTTTCTTGCCCTTTTCAGTGGCTACGGCAATCACCGTCTTGATAGACGCTGCAGACGGGCACGCTGAGGATGAGTGGTAGAAGTCGATGCCGGGGATTTGAGAGAGACCCCGCGCAACCACACGGGCCTTGAAGTCGACTATCAGGCCCTTCTCATTCGTCTTCCAAGAGAACACCCACTTTGAACCTATGGCCTTCCGCCTCTCGGGCAGCTCCTTGACCTTGGTAAAGGTTCCAGTCTTGTCGTGGTCATCTATCTCTTTCTTCATGGCCGCCTGCCAGAAAACCTTGTACTTGGACCACATCACATTCTTGTACGTCATCGGTACTGCTTCCACATCACTCGGCTTCTGCCCAATTGGCGAGGTCATACTTAGCTGTGGGTCTGGGAGAGGTTGCGAAGACTCGCTGGCGTCGACCTCGGCCCTGAACGCCTGCTGTTCCGGGCCCAACACCTCCTGCATCTCGCGCCTGTACATCTCCTCCATACCGCGTGTCTGCTCCTCCTGCCACTGCTCCTTCACAAGCGAGTTGCAGATGTAGTCCTCAACAATCCCCNTGCCAGAAAACCTTGTACTTGGACCACATCACATTCTTGTACGTCATCGGTACTGCTTCCACATCACTCGGCTTCTGCCCAATTGGCGAGGTCATACTTAGCTGTGGGTCTGGGAGAGGTTGCGAAGACTCGCTGGCGTCGACCTCGGCCCTGAACGCCTGCTGTTCCGGGCCCAACACCTCCTGCATCTCGCGCCTGTACATCTCCTCCATACCGCGTGTCTGCTCCTCCTGCCACTGCTCCTTCACAAGCGAGTTGCAGATGTAGTCCTCAACAATCCCCGTCCCGCCAGTTTCCAGGATGGTCGCCAGCAGTGCCTCTTCCGGTTCGGGTGTTTCTCCTGGCCCCGGCATCTCCCCGGCACCTTGCATCTCCCGGGTCTGCTTCCGCGTGCGGCCACTCTCAAGCCCATGGCGCAGCGGGCCAGCGTTCGAGGCGCCCCAGAGGAGTTTCTTCCCTTCTAGCCCGCCGGGGTAGCGGTCGTCGGCTGGATCATACTTCAACTCCTCGAGGTTCTCGGAGTCGCCGGGATCACCACCGCTACCGCCGTCCCCACCTGGGTCGCTGGGCGCTTCCCCGCCCGGGCCGCCGGCACCGCCGGCGTCACTACTTCTGCTGCTCGGGCCACTGCTGCTGCTGCTGTCGGTGGGGATGTCACTGCCTCCGACGAAGTCGCCCCTTCCCGAAGGGGGTGACGGGGGAACGCTGCCTCCGTCCCCCGGGATCCCGTTGCCGGGTGCCGTCGGCGCCTCCTCGCGCACGAACGGTGTCGCTTGCCCTGGCCCACGAACCTCCATCACGTCCAGGTCGGACTCACTATCTGAGTCTCTCGCCCCCCCCCAACCTTGGCGTGATGCATCCGCTCTGCTCTCGCCCTCTCCGCCCTCCTCGTCATCTGCGAGAGGTAGCAGCTGCGGGGGAGCGGGCGATGCAGCGGGCACGTGGCGCCAGGTGAAATTGCGGGTGGTGATTACGGTTCCAGCTTCGGTTAGCATGCGAACGCAGTCACGGGGGTGATTGTGGGCAGGACCAAGGTACCATCCTTTTTCGCCCTTCGGTTGCGACGTTGCTGTTCTTCTCGACTTGAACACGGCTGGTTTGACAAACGTGTACGTAGACCCGATATGCGGTGGGGAGTCGTGGAACATCTCGAAGGCGATTTGTCTCCCTCGTTTGATTTAGTGGGGGTGCAGTTCAGCTGATGGCATGCACACGAAATGGCCTCGGCCCACAACCCGGGGTGGTTCGGTGCGTCGGGGAACAGTTGCGTCGCTTGGATGCGTGACGCAAGCGCTGCATCAGTGATCAACCCTAGCGCTCTCTCCGCTACACCATTGTATTTTGGGGTGTAAGGGGGGGTGAACTCTTGTTTGATGCCGTGTCTGCGGCAAACGTCCGCAAACTGCCCCTGGAACTCGCCGCCACCGTCGATACGTGCGATATAAACCTCATACGGAGCCCCTTTCGTTCGGTAGTCCGCCAGGAACTTCGCAAACCCAACCGCTGTGTCAGACTTGTGCTTCAAGAAGAAAACACGCGTCCAACAGGAGAAATCGTCTCTGACGATCAGTGTGTACCAGTTGCCACCAATGCTCCTGGTTTTTAGCTTTCCCCCCAAGTCGAGATACACGCGTAATAACTTCTTAACTGCGCGTGTGCTCGTGCTCTTCTAAACAGGTTTCACGTGTCCCTTGGACATCGAACAGCCAAGACGCCGCGGTCCATCCTTCAGCTGCACTCCTTACCGCTCCGCCGTGATCCTGAGCAATGTCTCGTGGGCATGGCCGTGCGCGAGGTGGTACTCGTTGAGGTCAGTGGGGGTGGCTGCTTTCGCATCGCCAGGAACAATGAGTGCGGCACAGGCGGTGTGTAGAGTTGGCTTGATTTGATAGCCTCGTTGAGTCAGCAGCTTTCCAGTCCAGGGGAATCACACCTCCCCCCCGGCTTTCTTGGTCAGGGTGAGGCCCCCCTTCACCCCCGAATACGTGTGGCCTTCCTCCGCCAACGAAGTCAGCGAGAGGAGGTTGTAGGGGGCCTCTGGTACATGGGCAGCATTCAGTACTGGTACGGGTAATCCACCATCTCCCGTCTGTAGGACTAAGGTCACATCTCCGTATCCTAGAAGAGGAACGGGGGCCTTGTCGCCTCCGATCCCTTACACCCAACCGCTACGCTCACGGTAGTTCACGAAGTTGTCTGCACATCGGAACACGGAGCACGTGGCCGCTGTGTCGGCCACGTACACCGCCTGGCCTTGTTCCACAACCCCCACTAGACCTACTTCACCAACGGTACCACACTCGCCTGGGGGGACTGCCACTTGATCGCCTTGTATTCGATCATTACTTCCTTTAGCACACCGGTCCCCGTCAACTCCTTCGCGTGTCGCACGTTGTGCTTTGTCATGGCACACTCGTCCGAGAGAGCATCCAGGAAGAGGTGAAGGACGAACGTTTCGTTGACAGTTAGTCCTTNCTTACACCCAACCGCTACGCTCACGGTAGTTCACGAAGTTGTCTGCACATCGGAACATGGAGCACGTGGCCGCTGTGTCGGCCACGTACACCGCCTGGCCTTGTTCCACAACCCCCACTAGACCTACTTCACCAACGGTACCACACTCGCCTGGGGGGACTGCCACGGCACAAAACGCCTGGTCTTCCACGGAGTCCACGTCGCTCTCATGCTCCACCACTTGCGCTAGGACGGCCTCCTCCGTCGCGCACTTTTCTTTGGTGTGGCCCCACCCCTCGCAGCGCGCACACCACGGCACGAATTCCTTCTCGTTGGTAGTGCAGCCGATCGCTTGATGTCCACGATGTCTACACCTAAAGCACCGGCCCGGGAACTTAAAGTCCCCGCCACCGCCGCCATCGGCGCCTCCACTGCTGCTTCCCTTGCTCTCCTCGACTCCTCCGGATCCGCCTGAGCGGCCGCCTCGACCACCGCCGCCGCGGCCACGACTGCTTCTGCGGCCACGGTCGCCGCCAAGACCACGACCTTGCCCCTGACTCTTACTTGAGTACCGCTCCCTGCGGCCCTCACCGTCGGCGAAGTACGCTTGCTCTGCGCCCTTCGCCCCTTTTCCTTTCCCCTGCTCCAGCTTGTCCTTGATCGCCTTGTATTCGATCATTACTTCCTTTAGCACACCGGTCCGCGTCAACTCCTTCGCGTGTCGCAGGTTGTGCTTTGTCATGGCATACTCGTCCGAAAGGGCATCCAGGAAGAGGTGAAGGACGAACGTTTCGTTGACAGTTAGTCCTTTCTCGGTCGGTTAAGGACTTTGCGGTTTGGAGCATCTCATTTAGGGCGTTTGGGGGTTTTTCACCTCTAGAGATCTTGGTCGACGTCAGGGACTTGAGGTCCTCTGACGGCTGTACAGATGATTCAGGATCGTGTATGGTCTTGAGCTCACGAAGAGCTCCCTGGGGCGTCTCTGCCTTCTTCATGACTTTCCGATCTTTTCTTTCAACGCGTGAGACAGGAAGTTCCACGCGGGAATGCGAGCTCTACTTGCTCGCTCCGGTACTGCTGTGACAGCGAAAACTTGCTCTTTCCGGTGTTGACGGGGATCTCCAAGCTCCCGCTCTCTTCAAATTGTTCCAACAGGTTTGCGCCATTAGCTGCCATGCGGAAATCATTTACCCATTCGTTGAAATCTTTCGATTTCCCGCTGAACGGAGGAGAAGTGTACCGCACACTTTGGTACCCCGTCGGTGGGGTTGTGGCTCCGTATCCAAAGCCAACAGCAGCACCACCATGGCGCTACTATAATTTTGATTGTGAGCAGCGGCTACTCTCACCTCTTGGGGGACAAAGCCCCCTGCTTCGCCGCTGTGTCGCCCTGACGGGCCAGACTCTCGAACAGGTTCGCGCAGGTACCTCCCGTCCTGCACACTCCCGGTCCACGGTTCCCCTCCTTTGGCGTTCGTGGACTCCACGGCGGCGCTCTCCCTAGCATCGCCGCGATCAGCGGCACCCTCCATGGTGCCAGCTGGCTCCTCCTTCTTGCTTGCCTTCATGGTATCTTCCACTAGCGACATTAGCTGGCTCATCTGATCCGTCAGCGAGCTAACTCGCGTCCTCAGGGCCACGAGCTCTTCTCTTGACCTCTTTCTGTCTTCCGCCGCAGTTTAGCTGGAGGAGTTACCCCCATCTTTTCGACCTGACATTCCTAATAGACTCTCCCTCGAGGGACTGACACTAGTGTGTTCGTATATGTCCTTTGCNCGAACAGGTTCGCGCAGGTACCTCCCGTCCTGCGCACGCCCGGTCCACGGTGCTTCTCCTTCGACGTTCGTGGACTCCGCGGCGGCGCTCTCCCTAGTATCGCCGCGATCAGCGGCACCCTCCATGGTGCCAGCTGGCTCCTCCTTCTTGCTTGCCTTCATGGTATCTTCCACTAGCGACATTAGCTGGCTCATCTGATCCGTCAGCGAGCTAACTCGCGTCCTCAGGGCCACGAGCTCTTCTCTTGACCTCTTTCTGTCTTCCGCCGCAGTTTAGCTGGAGGAGTTACCCCCATCTTTTCGACCTGACATTCCTAATAGACTCTCCCTCGAGGGACTGACACTAGTGTGTTCGTATATGTCCTTTGCTTAGAAGGGGAAGGCGTTTTGTCTCTTGCATTAGTCACGCAAGGGGAGTAGGGAGAAGTGAAGCCCTCTTTGGAGTTCGAGGGGTCCCCGCACATGCAACCATTTCAAGGTGTACATATACCCCATCTGCGTGCCCTCTGTTGTTGCCGGTAGATCTCACCAGTCCATATCAAAACACACGAACAGATACGACTGAGGCCACGCCACGCCACCTGATTGCGTTCGCAGGCCCATATATATGCTTAGACCAACACACCACCCAAATAGGTGCTCGCGCTGGAGTGCTATCTCACCTCGTCGCCGTCTGTCGGCGTGTCTTTACACGCACCGCGGGTCGATTCCTCAGGAGCATGACGAGCGAAGGTGTGTGTGCTCTCTCTCTCTCTCTCGCAGATCCCAAAACGAAACGCTTGAACTTCGGGCTATCAATCCATCGACAGCCACGAGGGTGATGCCTTTGATTTGTTCCAGTCCGATGTACATACTTGTTCATACAGTGGGTGGCCGGATATAGTGCCGGTTGAATAGTGCCGGTTGCCGGTATAGTGCCGGTGTTTTCGGCTCGCACACACCGGAATATCAAGTCTTTCTGTACTCTGAATAGTGCCGGTGCCCGGTATAGTGCCGCTTTGCTCTCTGAACACATACCGGCACTATAGAGGGCCCCCTACTGTATGTAGTTTAGCAGATGACAGAAAAGCGCAACGGACGCGTGAAATCGTCCTTTCACTTACAAAATACCCCGAAATCCCAGATCCCAGCGTCCTAACCAAAGATCATGAGAGAAAGAGCGTCAGGTTTCCTCTTATTGTATATCCCCCTAGTACCACATGCACAACCACAACTCTCCCGGAACAGACAAGTTTGAAAACAGGTCGGAAGGAACACCACGGGCTGCATGATATCCTCGTGCAAACAACGATGCCCGCCTCCCGTGACGGAATGCACATTAATATGTCGATTGACATCCACGAACCCCTCCCTCAGAGTTACGCCGCATGTTCGTTGTTGAGTCGACAGGGAGCGTGTAAGTGGAAGGGACAAGGCCAACGAGGGAGAGAGCGAGAGAGAAAAAAACACATGGATGGAACGATAGAACTTGGACCAAAGTTGTTCAGTGGAGGGCATGGGATCTGTTCAGTCCTTGAGGTGAGGAAATTTGGAACTGCTCGCAGGTAGTCTAGAGGGGACTAGTCTATGCCTGCTTTTGTATGTTGGGGAAGCAACACGATCCTTGTATCCGTACCGTTGACGTGAGCTTGTGCACCTGTCCTGGTTCTCCCACTTTGGCTAGAGGAGCAAGGACGCCGCTGAAACCCGAGACACACCTGGGCTCCACGCCCGAAACATTACGTGAAACATGCACAAGACCAAGCACTACAGTCTGTGTATGTAACACTTCTAGACTATCTAGACTAGACTATGTGTAGTACAGATGCATGTAGTTTTGTGAATGTGGACCTCCCGCCACGGCAGAATGGCGAATTCACTGCTGCGAGACAAACCGAGGGAGCCGTTCCACTACGTTCAATTGGATTCGGTCCATTGCCCAGACCACATGATTGGCCGTTAGATTGTTGACCCTCGGCGGAAGGAGGGTATATTTCGGTATGGCCCGTACAACAGGATCTGGTCGCCCGACGATCCTCTTGTTCGCGAAGACGCTGCTATCCACCGTAGGACCCTCCCCCACAATTCATCAACCTGTCGGTTACAGAGGACCACCGTCTCCCCCATCTCTTGGAGGATCGCCAGCAGATGATCGGGTCGGACCATGGCCCCGCTGATCCAGCCGTCATCGACCACGCTCCCATCTGAGAGTAGGTAGGCACTGCAGTATTCACGGCCCAATCGCCACATCACCTCCCACTCCTTGGCCCAGTGTTTCGGGAACCCTGTATGTCACATTGCTGGAAAGACGAATTTTGGAGGGTTTCAAGCGATCTGCGTACAGCTTGGATGGAAGCGAGACGGAATGCTGAGGGTGTCATAGGGTTGTTCGAAACGCCGAAACATAAGACTTCTCGCACAGTGTTAGTACTTTCGTGGTTCTCTTTTATCGAATAGGGGTGAGAATTGGGTTAGAGGAGGCGCCAATATGGGTGTGAATACACCGCCGAAGCTCGTGGAGAGACCATTGGTGGTAGGCAAGCAAGTTAGGTAGGTAGGCACAGGAGCTCGAATGAAAGCGAAACGGTATGGTAGGGAGGCAGTGCAGGCTGCAGAGACGCAGGAGGATAGAACCAAGCGTCGAAAGCCAGGAATCTTGCTATTAAGGCGCTCAAGAGGAGGCAACATACGGGGCGAGAGATGTCATCCTCTCGCGGGCTGTTCTTGTCGAAACCATCTTCCACAGAACAAGAGGAGTGAAGGGGCTTGGGTGAGGCTTGACAAGAGCATTTCCCGCCATGCCCATGGTGCTCATTGCCTTTGCGCAGCCCCCGGAAACCCTGTAGATCAACTCGTCGCGGGGTACCTCCCTTTTTGCACTGTCTTCCTTGGCAAAAAAAATCACCAAGACAGATTTCGTCTGGCTATATGTAGGAACGTAATTCTTCACCGAGAGACCCCCCTTCGCCGAAACTTTCCTTCACATACATACGCAACACGACATAGCCTAAGTTTTATGCCTCTCTTCATCTTGCGTGCGGAACTCTTCCCCTCATTGGTGCCCCAACATTACCAACGAACCTCAACCAGCGACAACAAAAATACCACCAGCGCATGATAGCACGTCTGGTACGTTTGCATGTATGGCTGCCACTCGCCGAACTTTGCGGGGCACTTGGGGTTGCATGCTACCTCGAGCTCACGTCGAAGAACCTCTACGTACGTCGAGGGCCGCGGGGTCATGGCGGCCTGCTGCCGGGACCGGCGCGGTGCACGCACGGTTGTGTGCTTTAAGGGATTCCAAGTCTCGAAATTCCGGCTCGCCCGGGCAGCGGAAGCACCTCAACTTCACATGCTCGAGTTCCCTGAGTGTTCGCCTGGCGGACGGGACAAAAGCAGGACACGACGCAAGGCATCTGTTTGGGTCAGTCACACGGTCAAATAATGCGGAACGGGGCAAGGCCGACCGAGAGTAATTTGTCCAATGGTGCTGCCCGCATGTTCACCAACAGCGGTTCTGCAACAACGACGGGGACACAAGCAGAAGAGTATCTTTTACATGTCCAGACCGATGCTTCCCCGCTCCTCCAGCCGCCTCTCTACCCAGGACGTCTCCAGAAACAAATCTGTCGAGGGAGGTACAGTGGGCAACGTACGGAAAAATAAGTAGAGCACGGCAAGGAGGATTGAGAGGATTGACCAAAAGAATGGGCAAACATGAGCGACACACGTTAAAACGTTTTCGATCCGGGTTGCCTCGTCGCAGTCAGTGGGCGTGCCAACACAGATGCTAGTATCCCCGCAGTCTAGGTAGTCAAAGGAGTAAATGAACTGATTGGAGTATCGTTGCATGCTGGTGCACCGTTGCAGCAGCAGCAGCAGCAGCAGCAGCAGCAGCAGCAGCAGCAGCNCAGTGGGCGTGCCAACACAGATGCTAGTATCCCCGCAGTCTAGGTAGTCAAAGGAGTAAATGAACTGATTGGAGTATCGTTGCATGCTGCTGCACCGTTGCAGCAGCAGCAGCAGTGGCAGCAGTGGCAGCAGCAGCGGCGGCGGCGGCGGTGGCACATCACGCAACTACGCATGCCTCGCTTCCGCGTAGAACCCGAGCTACCTGTCGTGAAGCTGTTCCAGTGTGTCTTGCGCTTCAGGCCCGTCCCGTCGAGGTCCATGCTGATGACGTGCAAGTGCAACGGCTCTTGCGATGGCATCGCATGGTACCCGTACCTGTCACACAAGCAATAACATTCGGCAAAAAAGCATGTTGATTCCAGCTCGAAAGGGCTTGGTTTCCGCCACAGAGAACTTAAGACGGGCTGTGATGGCCATTGGCTCGGAGGAGTTTGTGGTACGATGGTGGCTTCTCAACCACACGCCGATGGGGAGTCATTTGGGCGCGTCTCATATGCAAATGATTACGAG
>CACKRE030001619.1:252976-269840 GCA_902602495.3 Ectocarpus sp. CCAP 1310/34 | reverse complement strand
GTACGGAGAGATTGAGACAGAAGGAGGTACTGGATAGAGAGACCGGGATGGTTTTTAATGTGAAGACAACAACAACAACACTCATAAAGGCTACTGCTGTACATATTCGGAATCACAAATATACACATAGAAAGACTACCCGTTCGATGCCGTATATATATATATTTTTTGAATTTCTGAACAGGTCAGTTAGGTGGTTGTTGATTTCCCGCTCAATTTGATTTTCAACTCTACCCATGGTGTTGTTTGATATGCGTGTATGACGAGTAATAATGAGACTCATCAAATGAGATTGTGACGCAAAGTATGCATTATGGGGGGAGAGTGATTGCAGTGCTCTTGCGTGTGTATGGGCAGTAAACTTGGTTGTGTAGGAGAGAGGAAACGGAGGTAAGTCTTTTGCTGTGTCGTACATTATGAGGAAAAACAAACATACATACACAATCGTACATGTTTGCAAACAGAATTTGAATCTCAGAACATGTCGACTGTTTGTTGCTTTCCCGCTCTTTTCGATATTTTAAAAAAACCCATCACGTGATGTTTGCTACCTTGTGTGTCGAGAAATGACGGGATGTATTAGAGGAGGTTGTGATATAAGTACTACATGGGAGTGGAGAGATTTCAGTGCTTTTGCAAGTGAATGGAGGGTAATCAGTCTTGGTGGAGTAGGAGCGAGGCAATAAAAGAAAGGTGGTGGCGAACATTTTGAATAGATCAAGTCATCGGGTCTATGCAATCATTGGCTGCCCCATCAAGCAGCAGCACGAGACTTCCCTGTGTTTCTCCGGTGTGTCGTAGCCATGTTGTAGAGTATCCTTCAGCAAGGGCAGCAGCAGCATCAGTGAGTAGTACACATCTTCGTGTTGAGCAGTAGTGGTGGATCTTATTGGTGTGGTACTCGACGAGAGACACTTTGTGTCCAACCAACACACTCACACACCTGGATTCGATTGTGCAGCAGAAGAAGAAGTTGATGTCAGGCTTACGGTCAATATATATTAGGAGAAACGAATATACACACAGAAAGGCTACCCGTTCGAGGTATAACTACACTCGAAGGGGATGTGTTGAAGTCTTTACAGTGAGTAGAGGAAAACCAGCTGGGTACTTGACTTATTTCGAGTTTGTTTAAGCCTATACACTGATGATTTATATCAGTGATACCAGTTGGTGCTTAGCACAAAAACATCTGCGTAGGTACATTTACATGTGGCCTGCACAGGGAACACGGCGCAATATGTCATGTTGACAGTAGTTGCTGGTTTAATTTAGAAAAATACATATATTAGGAAAAACAAATATGCACACAGAAAGACTACCCGTTAAACACATAAAAGCTCCCTGTTCGAGCGAAAATCATAGTCGTTCGAGGGGGGCTTTTTACAGCAGTATTTAGGAAAAACAAGTATACGTGCAGAAAGGCTACAGCAGTATGCAATAACCGACATACGTTAGTTTATCTATTTACTACAAAGTACTGTTTATTACAGCAGTACATTACATATATATATATTTTCGGAATCCTTGAAACAAACTGGTTCTAAATCACCTGGTTCAGAACTCTTTTTTGCCAGGCCCTAGACAGAAATAAACCAAGTTTCAAATTTCAAAAAAATCGCGGCCGAACCACCGCTTGGGCCGCGTCGCACACAGCCGCCGGTAGGTGTACACATGTTGTTGTGAAGACCGGCAACCAAATGGAACTCGACCAAGAGAGGGTCTCCTGCCTGCAGCAGTTGGTTCCCGACGGATACACGCTGCGCGACAAGCTCAGCATCGAGAGACAGAAGCCACGAAAGTATCGGTTAGTGCTGCACTCAAGGTCGCGAGCCAACAATACTGAGTTGAAATGGCGGAGCCGCTGGATCACGTCTGGGAAGCCACGCGGCCGCGACGCCGTCGCGGAGGGAATCATCATAGACGAGGTGACTGCTGCTGACTGGGATGCCGTTCAACTCAAGAACTCAGCGTACGCCCCGGTGCAGAGAGCACCACCGCGGGATTCAACAGCACCCGCAGTTCGAGCCGCAGCGCCAGCCGTTGGTTCACTACAAGAACCCGGTCTCGCAGGCGCGCAAAGATCGCGAGATCCAAATTGGGGTGGACAACGGGACTACAGTGGGCGGCCCTTTGGAAAGTTGGGGAGGGCGGCCCGGCGGATGCGTGCGTTGACACTTCGGCAGGAACTAGAGGAGGCCGTTCCTGGGGCATTCAACCTCTCTGCAAGCAGTCTGGAAGAAGTCGTGCGGGCGTGGATAGAGTTCGAACCCGAGTGGGCCGAAGAGGCGAAGAGGAGATACCTGAACAAGGGCACGTACAGCACATCTCAAGCTGCAAAGAAGATTAGGCGTGCGAAAGGGGCGGAGATGAAAGCTCGGGTGCTGGCGGCAGCGGCGGACGAGTTTCGCGCTGAGAGCATCGAGCTCCTCGACGGCGTTGTGAGTGATGTGGCGAAGACGATCAGCGCAGCCGCGGAGATGAACGATGTGAGGGCAGTAGTCTACACAGTCTAAATTAAGTGTGATCCTCTTTTTTCTTCACGCATGCCGTGCTCGAACCTGGGGGCTCTGAGGTCTGTAATAATCTACACTGCTGTAAATTCATCTCACGACATTATTATTAATTTATCGTGGCGGGGTTTCTCGGGCGGCACCAATCTGCAACCTCCGCCGTCGGAGTTTGACCAACCTGCACGTACTTCGCACCCGCTCTGCAAATTAATTTGCCTGCACTCAACCTTGAAAAATTACACTTGAAATACTGCTGTCAAACAAATTGGCCACTGAAAGTTAAAGGTTTATTGCCACCCTCGACACTCCCCCTTCGCGCAGGATACAAGTACGGAAGACAGCTGTTTGTCCAACTTTCAGCTGGCGCACACGGTGCAAGTGGCCATGACATTGATCCAGTTGTACACCCAGCAGGCCGACGGCTTCGACCGGAAGGATGCACTGGCCATCGCAGCAGAGGTTGGACGGAGAACCGTTCAAACAGTACAGCAGTGGGAGCGGGATTTCATCGCCCACGGACGCATAAAAAAACCTGACACAGGTCGCTTCAAGCGCAGGTTTTTGCTGGAGCTCGACGAAGGCGTCTTCAAGCTCGCGAAAGGCTGGGTGCTCGAGAACTGCGGGATACTCAGTGGGCAAGCCAATAAAACGGCGGAGGATTTCCGCAAGTGGGTGAACAGCACCATCATGCCGATGCTGGAGGAGCAGGAAAAGGACGGCATCAACGCTTTCCATGGATTGAGAGTAAAGCTGGTGGAAGTGAAGGAGAACGAGCCGCCAAAGCGCCAAATCTCCCTTTCTACGGCAACGGAGTGGCTGAAGAAGATGGGATGCGAATACCACGACGGCAAAAAGGGGCTGTACTTCGATGGCCACGACGACAAGAAGACCCTTGAATACCGGCACGACGAGTTCCTCCCGGCGCTGTTCGACACCCGCGACTACATGGAGGTATGGATTCCGATGGGCAAGGATGAAGCGATCGTCTGGGGTGTTGACGTCGAGACGGTGGAGGAGACCGAGCGCTTGCCGGATGGTGGTGTCTGGGTTTGTGTCGATGATCTCGAGTCTGCGCTGGCAGACTTGCCCGAAGACCTGCAAGCCAGAGTGCAGAGCAAGAAAACCTACCCTGACGGGAGGCGGGCCATGCTTCTCTACCAGGACGAGAGCATATTTCGAGGTTAGTTTTAAACGGAGCAAAGCGGGTTCGATAATTTAGGTGTAAATTCCGGGCGCGAACAGTAATCTTGCTCGCAATTCAATTGTGGGACTTTAAATTTAATCACACATGTTGACAGCGCCACATCTGCCGCCCCTAAATTGTCGGTTTCTTGTTTGTATTTGCAGCCAACGACGACCAGAGGCGCGCGTGGTATCGGGACGGCCAGCATGTGCCCGTGAAGAAGTCACAAGGCCAGGGGATCATGGTGTCGGGGACGATAATCCACAACGTTGGCTTCTTCTCGGCGTCGCGGGCACAGATCCAGGACGCGGAGCGCAACCGCAGGAAACGATGCGCCGCCTCAGCTGCCGCGAAGCGACGGGGGGAAAACGTGAAGGTGGAGAAGTTCCGCCCCATCGACATGCTTCATGAAGACGAGCATGGACAGTACTGGTCCTACCACCTCTTCGAGTACGGCAAGAACAAGGAGGGATACTGGACCGGGCTCAGGATGCTGGACCACATGTCAGACGTGCTCGACATGTTCACAGTTCTCTACCCTGAGCACAAGCCTGTAGGCCTGTTCGACTGGTCGTCCTGTCATGACTGCATGGAGGTCGGCGCACCGTCGGTGAAGAGAATGAACTTGGGTGTCGGTGGTGTGAGGAACGGAGAAGAGCTTGCGCCGATGGACCCCGTGACCATCCTCGAAGATACCCCGAACCTCCCAGCCGGCACGGTACAGCACTTGGTGTTTCGGAGGGGGGACGATCCCCCCTTCCACTCCCCGCATCTCAAGCCGGCGCAATATGTCGGAAAGTTGAAAGGAATGCGGCAGATTTTGTGGGAGAGGGGGCTCCTGGTCAAAGGCATGAGTAAGACGGGGGGCTCGGGCGAAAAGCAGGACCTCAGCAAGAGCATGGAGCACGTTTTGGGAGAGCAGAAGGACTTCAAGGAAGTTGATTCTAGTCTGGTGCTGTTGATGCAGCGCCACGGGGGGGCCTGTCTCATGCTTCCTAAGTACCACTGCGAGTGTAACCCCATCGAGCTTGTTTGGGGCCGAGCGAAGGACTGGACTCGAAAGAACTGCAAATATTCGTTGGAATGCTTGCGCAAGAACGTGCCGCTGAGTTTTAGACCAGAGAAGGATAGACAGGCTGTTTCGGTAGTCCAGGGCTACTGCAAGAAGGCGTACACACACGCCCTCATGTACCGCGAGACGCGTGTGCAAGGGCCTGAGGGCAAGAAGACGTACAAGAAGTACAAGTCGCACAGGCGCCCGACCCCGAAGGAATGGAGGCCGTAGAGTCGATGGCGCATTCTTGTTCATTGAGCTGTATTTGTTCAGTTTTTTTCCGTGTTTCTGGTGGGAATGTTGTACAAAAATGGAACATTTTTGTTGAAAACGGCCAATTTTTGTGATGTATGTACGCTATAGGTGCGGTAGAGGCATTTGCATAGTGCTTGAGGGCGTTCCTGTGCACGTGTGGGTGGTTTGGTGCGAAAAAAAAAAAAGGATTAGCAACATATATCGGGGAAAAGTTGCTCTAGGGCCAATTTCGTGGGTTCGAGACCCGCCGCGAGTATCTTTTTTTCTTTTTCTCGTTTTTTCCTTTTTTTTTGGCGACTCGCTACTCTTTTGCGCCTTGCCGCGGGCGTTCCGAAGCTGTTTTTCTTTTTCTTTCACTCGCTCTCAGTCAAAAGTTATGGAGGGACAACCAAAATCGGGTCCTTGAAAATTACCACGTTAGTGTCATTACTTTTCACTGCAGTGCCTACACAGACGATCGGGAGAGATTCGGGTGATTGTCAATTGCTGCTATGATGGCTTTGGTTTGTTGTTCTTTTTCACTGTACGGCCGCAGACACATTCTGACAGCACTTCAGACAGCAGCTTTGTGCCCCGCCAGCTGCTTGTTCCATGCCTACCATGCATGGTGTTTTTGTGCAGACAGCACTTCAGACAGCACTGTGCTGTAGTCGGCAATCTTCCGTTTTGGTATAGAGTGGGACAGGGAGGGGGTGATGCTACTGTAGTCGAACGGTGGGACGGACGTGCAGTTCAGTTTTTGGGCACGCATACGGTGCTGCAGGGATTTTTAGGTGTACCTCTTCGGGCTTTTGGATACCTTTTTCTCGTTATTATATGTGTGCGTGTTCTGTAGATCCTCACATGGCTCTAGCACTTTCGTGACCACGGGCTGAGAGTCTTTTGCTAGATTTTGGCATTTAGCAACTGACATACGGTTTAATGTAAAGACGACAACAACAACCAGTCAGAACTACAAGCAAGCTGGGCCAGCCAAGAGGTCACCTTTATTTTTGTTCTTGGGCGTCTCACGCTGCCTTTTAAACGAGTGTATGTAGGCTTCAAATTTGGCAGCTGCTCGTACAAGACAAAAGGGAAACCGCAGGTACCATAATGTTCGAATCTGAGTTGATTTAGATATATATGACAAAATCAATTGACTGCGTAGTACCCGAAACCTCTGGTACTGAATCATTTAATAATCAGTAGCCCAAAAAAAAAACTGCACGGCTATTTGGGACAACACGTCTAACTCGGCGTAGAAAGCTCGGATCGACCTCAAACCAAGTTTGTTGTAATCCTACTGGACACAGCTTTCGCGGAATGTATTTTGAGTCCACAATAGAGCCGGGGCCGAGGAGATAGAGCCTAAAAAAGGGGCTCCTTGTTACGGAGGAAAACGTGGATTTACCGAAGCCACGGAGCCCCTTTTTTAGGCTCTATCTATGTATTTTGAGTCCACAACGGAGCCGGGGCCGAGGAGATAGAGCCTAAAAAAGGGGCTCCGTGGCTTCGGTAAATCCACGTTTTCCTCCGTAATAAGGAGCCCCTTTTTTAGGCCCTATCTCCTCGGCCCCGGCTCCGTTGTGGACTCAAAATACATTCCGTGAACGCTGTGTCCAGTAGGATTACAACAAACTTGGTTTGAGGTCGATCCGAGCATTCTACGCCGAGTTAGACGTGTTGTCCCAAATAAAAATTTGGGACAACGTTGTCCCAAATAGCCGTGCTGAAATAAAAAACGTTTAGATCAAGCTGAAGTTTGGTGTGCACTTGTTACCTGAGAGCATTGCGAGAGTGAGTGTAAATGGTAGTTACAGGGCTCAATTCCCCTTCCATCAGAACTCATGGCCTCATGATGATTTATATACAATAAACAAGGTAGCTGAGGGAATATATATGAGGAAATCACGATTTACACCACGAAAATCTGAATCTGAAGTTTTGACATGTGGTCGGTATTATCATAATAAGTACAACCAAGCAAGACCTTGATTGACTGGAAGCACCCTTTTTATTTAGTCCCCCTGTCTGTACACAAAAAAAAATCACCAATTGTCTTTCAACAGGGCTACCTCGTGAAAAATAAAAAATAAAAAGGGTGCTTCCAGTCAAGGTCTTGTTTGTGTAAATACCGACCACATATTATTATCAAAATTTCAGGTTCTGTACTTCGTAGAAATCAATCGTGGTGTAAATCGTTTTCAACCATTTTGCATGCAATTTGACTGGTCCAGCTTGTAATTTGTATTTTACTGCTGCTCCTTCGCTACTTACTGCTGTATGCTTTCTACTGCATGCAGCAGATAGATGTGCAGAAAAAAACTCTCGTCATTAACATGAATAGTTGATTTTCGGCGGCGGCGGATGGGTCTGTACAACAGCAACAACAGCAGCAGAGTAGTACTACGATTGATTGTTGTAGTCTCTAGTCAATATTTTCTTAATGTTTCTTTGTAGGGCGAGAGGAAGGGTATTCTTCAGCGATCCCTATGCCCTCATCATGGGTACTCGGTATAATACTCGTCACGAATGAAAAGGAAGCGACATCCGAGACAAACAACAGCAGATGTACGTACGTACGTGTAGTAGGTGTGGAAATAATATCCTCATTTAAACACCCCAGATCATCTACTTCCAGGCGCGATGTATGTGCCACTTACAGTACGGGCCCGCAGATAAGAAACGTGAAATTCGGGTCGAGCCTCGATCCCTTTTTTCGGGTCCAAGCACCAGCCGATGTAGTCCGTTTTCTTGAAAAACATTTATTTTTCCTTTGGAACGCCGCATCCTCCCAATCCTCTAATTTCTCACTTCGTAATATTTCTTATTTGGCTAAATAATACCCGGTAGCCGTTGGTGTGGCGAAATAACCATTCTCCCCCCTACCAAAAAAATGCACACTTCAGCTAGGTAGCGGGGTGGGAACACGGAAGGAGCAGCGGTGGGACATTTCTTATTGGGCACGCTCCTCCAGCTACCCCTTGTTTCTTATGTCGTGGGGGGATCGCACCTTCATGTTTATTATTGGGACGTTCCTTACGTGGTGGCCGACGGTCAGCTGTTTTTCTTGGCCCTTTTTTCTTATTTTTCGCAAAATTTTTGAGCCTTTTTTTCTTATCAGATTTTTTCTTAACTGCGGGCCCTCACTGTACTTCATGTACTTGGGACAGGCATACCATTTCACTATTCATTTACACCCACCTGCAGTTAGGAGGGTCTCCACGCAAAGGAAAATAATGGTGACATGTTTACTTGTTGCCAGCAACCTGCTTGATTTATCCCCCAGTACAGTGTTGGGGACAAAAGGTGCAATTCGGTACCTACAGTAGTAGTGCCAACGGACCGACGACCTCACGTGACTTGGGTAAATTATGTTGGTTTCGCAAGCGTATGTATATACATCAAGGCGTCCTGGCTTCCCTTAGACGCACAAGAGAGAAAGCGAGTTCACATTCATGACTACCCACACTACGCCGTTACGCATGTCATTGCCACTCGTATCAACTCCGCACGTGAAACACGGTGTTACAGCAGCGGGCTGCATGACCGCACCTTGAACAGGTGAGGTACTTGTTTGTTTTACACGACGAAGCCAAGGAACTACGATATAAATAGCATCACCGTGGGAGTAAACGTACTCCTACCGCACCTTTCCCTTGCATTACATACTGCAATGCGGGCTGGGGTGCAATGACTCCATACCCCGGTCTACAGGGATCATCCTTAATGGGACAGAGAAAAACTCAGCATGCTCCAGGAGACAGCCTGCATATTCCGGTCTAAGCTCGTTCACCTAAGAACGTGTTGTGACCTCAAGGCCAATACCCAAAGACGGTGAACGTCTTATCGCGCAACAAATGCCGGAATGCATCAGCGCCGTGGCCAGTTGCGCTCATAGCTGTATATGCGCTCTCCAGCCATCGCGGGCTACTGCACCGCACCGAACCGTGCAACACCGTTCCGATTTCCAGAATTTCACATGCAATCACTGAGAGACTACCGGTTCCAGAAAATACCACACTCGTAGGAATGTGTTACAAGTCTTTGCAATGAGTGGGGAACTTTTCATTCCGCAAGCCTTGCAGACGAAAACAGCAGTAATGCCCGATATATTTTTGTTTTCTGTGCCTTGAGACCCCTTTGTTAGACCACTGCGTTGAAAAGCACGCCGTGACATTACGTCCAAGGCAAATTGCATCCGCCCCAACACGGGTAGCCCGAAACCAAAGATAAAACACCACTTGCGATGGTGCTGACCACGAGAATTGAGTACCACGAGCCTCTTCACTGCTACACCACCACATTAATCAGACGGCCAGGTCCGTCCCATCCTCTTGACACTTTACACCGCACCGTCATGCGCACTCCTTGCCCTGCGAAATACTTTCGTCAGTACTCAAGCAACAGGTTAAACTCCTCTATCCCAAGATTTACATCGCCCATGCCGATCACAACCCCCTTGCTTGTGTCGCCATTTGTACTAAACTGGAGCTCCGGCTCCGGTAGCGCGAGCTTGGACACGACCTCGAGTTTGGCATGACCTAGAATAGATAGACAGTTGAACGAAGGTCGAGGACGATGGTTGTAGCTGAAAAATTTCCATTGGGTGCTATCCTGCAAAGTGGCCAGGGAGATTGGCATTTCGACCATTCCGATTGTGCTGCGATTGTGCACGGCCTGTGACGACAAAATAAGAAGGTGTTCACCTTGTTGAGTGCAGCAGGCAACGAAGGCCGGTGGTCTCCTCACACGGGCGGTTCTTGGCATACAGCGCCCACGCTTGAAATAACTTGGCAACCAAGAACTTCATGCTCAACACTACTTCATACACATAATATTGAGCACCATTTGTGAGCCCGGTTAAGAACCCCAACGCTAAGACGTTTACCGTATATTACACAAGATAAGACACCCCCTGGACCGATTTTCAAAGCTCGATTACTCCACGACGAAGAGGATGCATGAACGAAACGATACATTTTCGATAAGCTCTCGACGACACGGATTCGACGCCGCCGTTTTCGGTGCTGTGACTGTTTCTGCAGTTGAGAAATCGAGCTTCGAAAATTGGTCAAGGGGTGTGTTATCTTGTGTCATATACGGTATAGAGGCTGTTTCTCGCCCGCAAGAAGAATGCATCAAAAACCCAAGCCTCGGGCAAAACTACAGGTTCTTAAGTTCGGGCACTACCTGTACTCTCACACACTTCATGCACTTCAAAACAGCTGTTCAAGATCAGCTTGTCCCGTTTCAGCAGAGCATCAATACATGCAAAATGGAGCGGCGGTACGTACCATTATTTCCATCAAGCGGGAACTTCTTCGCTAGCTGGAAGCCATCCTTGATGTTCAGAGGCGATATGCGCTCTGTTCGGAAACCAAATTTGGCGTACGCCGTCCAGTCTCGTGTGTTGATCGCTGCTCGAAACTTTAACCGCGTTGCAACGTCTTCCGAGTCCATGACCTTGAGTAACCACGATTTCGTCAGCATCACTTCCCGTCCTGCGATGCTGATTCTACCCCCGATGATGGAATCTTCCCATGTAGACCGAAATTGCCACACCCCGATTTGGGTGTTGTAATCGGCTCCGAGCGTGAGAACGGTTTTCAACGGGTAGATTCGCTTTCTCAGCTTGAGAGATGTCGTGGGGTCCATTGAGACACGCACATTGGGGAACAGATCTTTCATGCTTTGGATGGCGGAAACGACAGGATCGTGATCATGCCCAAAGCTCCAGCGACCACGCCGCTGCTCTTCCCTGATGTCCTGCTCCTCGGAGTCGACGGTCTCGTCCAGTGTAACCTTTGGTACGGTCCCACTTACAAAAGAAAAACCTCCACCCCCTGTGTCCATACTGTTCCCAGATATTCGCCCTCCAGAACCACCTGCAGCATTTCGAGTCGCCGACCAAAGCAAGGTGCCATTGATCTTCTTGAGATGAACACACCGGAACTGATGCAACACTCTCTTGCTGCCACTTGGCTCTCATAATCGCTGCCTTGGTTACTCTCGAGATTTCTACATGTCAAGCACATTTCAAGATACAGACGAGGGCAGGGCTGGTGTTGTATTCTTGAAACGGTGATGAGGTGCAGGCAACGCCGTGACAATGAGTTAACCCGGTCGAGAGGGGTGTTACCACTCCGCTACACAACTACAGTGCACGCACCGGCTGTTGAAGTGCCCCCAGCCCTCCCTCGGGAAGCTCCTGAAGCCAGCGCCTCTCTTGCGGCGAAGCACACCAGGAGGCACAGGATAGCAACTGCACCCTCACCTGCACCTGACAACCTGGGCCCCGACAATGACCTTCGCCGTGCTACCATTCTACGGGCCATGATGCTGCTGCTGTAACAGCAGGTTGCGCAGCTAGTCGGTGGTTTGTGGTTTGTCAACTGGAGGCGGGCTCCGCAGAATCAACACTTGTGGGGTTTTCATGTAGCCAGGCGAAGAAGTTCGAATTGTGAAACGGTCGCCGCTATTGTTGGTTTTTCAGATTTGGGACTCCTATCAGGCCGACTGCGAATGGCAGGGATGCCACGACGGCCACGACAGCCCGATTATTGCTCTCGGAAAGGGCCATCCAAAAGGAAGTAGGATTACTAACGGTTAGACTCTTCCGCTAACTCGAGCTGTTTCAATTGCAACTTCTTCAATCGTCGAAAAAGCGCTCCGTTCGTATGATTTACATGCGCCGTGAGATTTAAGGGTGCGCATGATACAGCAGTAGGAACAGCCTAAATTTTCATGTATTCAGCGAAGTAGCTGGATTTGTTGCGTTGGATGCAGCTTGAGTCTGGTGTTAGTAGTAAAGGAGCTGAAAACGACGAAGACTTCCGCATCACGATAAACGGCAGTCAACTCAGGCCGAGTCGGAGCATCTACAGTACAGCGCTTCTCCTATCGACACCAGTCTACGCTGGCGAATTCGGAGGATGCATCCTGGATCCGCGAGAGAAGGAAACCCACGAGACCATAGTACTGGTGAAGGCAACATTGAACAAGAATTACTCCTCAAAATTGGTCTACTTGCCAAGCATCATGCTAGAAACGTCCAAGCTCTCACCAGGTTGAGGAGCATCACCAGCGCACCTCCGACAACGGCATGGGAAGTTGTCGCCGTTCCACCACCGAGCGGACGCCCCAATCCTGTCCAACTCAGAAGAAGAGCAACACCAAAGGGCGATCCCGGGCTAAAAAGTGCTTGTCCACAACGTCATTCATTCTCGCCACCCGACCGCGTCTTCACTAGAGTTGTCGATTCTTCGTCGACCAGGAAAAAGCTGGAGCCTACAGTGGTTAAGCCGTTCCGCGGTATGGAGACTCATGTAACCGCCTGGACCAGGAAGATGAGGGCCTATGAGGAGGTGAGCTACTTTCTGTGGTGACATGAAGCATCAGAGACGATGTGGGCTGGAACTGGAACGTTGCCCCTGATGCACAACACAGCCAACACTATGCGACTGATCCGGTTGGCTGTGACCATTGCGTCAGTATAACTCTAATAGGTGAATACTATTCCTCAATCTTTGTCACCTACGACCAACCTCAAACGATCTACCATAGCTTGAACTTAAAACGAAGAAGGATGAGGAGGAAGCAAAAGCCAGAGATCGCGAGCGCCTCATCACGGCCATCAATGACGCAAGGGAGTTTTCCGGCGTCATTACTCGGTCAAATGAAATGATGGCGCGACGCCGACAAAAGGAGGTGAGCCGTAAGATCCCGATGTTCCACGGCACCTTTGTGGTGGCGAGGAGTATCCAGCATTTATCAACCGTGGGAAGATCAGTGGGTTAACACAAGAACCCTCTGGACCCGCCCAAGTTGTGCTCCACACAAATCCATCCAGATATGTCATAACCTTTGTTCGGGTTGTTGCGGTGGGCGATTTGAATTTCTTTCGTTAATTTATTGCTGGTGTTTTGAGACCTATTGGCCTCGACGTAGAGTGTTATTTTCGTTGTTGTTTCTCACATTAGCTCTATAGTCCGCAAAAAATGGGGAGCCAGTGGTCTCAAAACCCGGCACATACGACGCCGCGGGGAAACAAAACAAAGTGGTGCTGAGCGAGGGTAAGCGAAAATACATGTATGTACGTTGTACTGGCGACGATTGAGGTGCACTTCACGATGCGGTGGGCACGGAAAAAGTTGTGCTATGATGAGGCAACGATATCGTTGCCGGACAAAACAGCACGGTCCAAATGCCTGCATTGGAAGGACCATCCATACGAAGAAGTTAGAGAGGCATGTGTGTAAAATCTTCTCTCCTATTAGTTCTTGATATAGTTTCACTCTTTGCAGCTGACGTACATGGTGACGAAGATGCTGCATTTTTTATTTATTGATGCGAACGAAACCACTGGGTGTAGCCAGAAAATTCCTCACGGCGGGGCTCGTTTCACGAACCAGGCAGAAGCCCAGGAAAAGTATGACGAAGCAAGGCGAAGTCATGAATTCAAGGCTCGGCCTCTTCATATCGCGGATGAAGACTGGCAAACAATCAAGGATAGACAAAGTTTAAGGCGGAAGCAAAGGATCCAGATGCGGATGGACTTGGTGAGTGAGACCGTCAGTCTCGTGTGGCACCGTCAGCCCTGCCCCACCATTGTCCCCTCCCCAGCCGACTAGCGACTGACAAGAAAACAGCGTGTTTGGGACGAACTAGAGTACAAGGATTGGAACTACATGCCATCTTTCCCCCGATCGATGTGGAACTGCTATGGACAACTTCCCATCCTGAAAATCGGCACCGGTCCATACGCTTTTTTAAGCGCTCCAGCTGTCGGGCAGTTTCAATAGCAAGAGTCGTGTCTGCTGCAACTCCAACTTTGGTCGCACTTTGGCAGATGTCGTCTCTCTCCTATCTCCCAAGGCGTATGGCCATGCATGCGCTGAAACGCAAGGCTGCGGCTTCTAATACCGCCGAATTTCCTGAGAAGGGAGATAGCCCAAGTGAGACTGAAGCTCGCACGAGATATAAATCGGTTTCACCCGGGCAGATCCGAGAAGTGTTGGCGAGAAGGCAACGCCTATGGGATCAGCAGCTTGCTGCAGCCAGACGGAAAAAGAAACCGGTGGTACCTCAGGTGTGTTGTTTGATTTTCTTGTTTGTTGCCTGGTCGAGACTACACTCGCTGCAGTTCAAACCTCAAATTCCACCGTTTCAAACCCTGGTCAACATTCGCCTGCTGTACCTATAGGTTCTACCGATGGAAGAGAGGGAAAATGTTTACCGACAAAGAGCAAAAGAGCGTGCTCGACGGGCGCAGGACAAAACGCTTCCGGAGGAAATCACACAGCGTCCTCGGAGTAAGAACATGCCGTTAGCAGCTACTATGCCCGTTGTACCCCGCAGCACAAACAGCTTCTCTCTTAAGACGGCACACGTACGGGCCAGACTAGAGAAAGAGAACAGCGATCTAAAACGACAACAACAGGAGGACTTGGCGAGGCGTACGAGGCAGCAAGCAATGAGCAAGACTATCTCTGAAGTAATGAGGCGGATGGATTCTCAGCAAACGAGACTAGCTCGTCGACCGACAGCCGCCGAGGCTCGTCAAAAGGCCCGGGAATCTCAACAAAGATACCATGTCTGTCTGAATGAGAACAAGCAAAAGCTGGAAAAGGTGCGTGCTGATGGGCCAGCAGTGTCACCGTGAGGACTGCAGGTTGTGCCGAGCTTGCTTTCTTCGAGTACTCGCTGGTGGATTACGACAGCACAAAACTCAGTGCAGACAAGAGCACGATGGTCGGCTGTTGAGGAAATGTGCGCCAACGAGCAGTTAACTCCAACAACTTGATATGCACCGCCCATACCTCGCTGCGCAGGCCACTCGCGATGCCCCTACACTGTGGGAGAGGCATGACGCTGAGGTTCGCAAGGAGGCAGCAAAACGTATCGCGTTGTCGACTATGGCAGAAAGAGTTTTTGGAGCTGGATCGGTGGGGGCGGAGCGTGAAAACTGGAGAGGGTCTGGTTTTGAAAAATTCTTTGATGAAGAAGAGCGTGCACTTCTATGTTGTGCGAATTAGTTAATCGTTAGTAAAAAAACAACATTCTACCTCGTGAATGCAATGTGTTAGAATGTACCGTGGCGGCTTCTCATTTCTGTGTACTCCACACGTACAGGTCGCACGCCCAAAGGACGCATTCGCTTTCATCCATCTTGACATGCAGCTAGATAGCTAACCAACGCAGTTTCAATTAAGCAATCTGGCACAGCGAACAATCATACGGTGCAGAGTTGCGTCGGTGTTTTCCGGACATGTCCCAACGAAGGCACATGCAGAAATGAAAAAAAAACACTTCTACTCATTGCATACAATATTGTTCTGACTCAATAGGACATTGCCGCAGAGATGGAACCTTTCCAGCGAACAAAGGCTAACTTTTAGATACAACAACCACCATTCGGCGGAGAAGATCCCTCATCGCTTCTCATGGTCGGACAGAAAGCACGCACGGACCAAATTTTCTGCACTACGGACAAGCGTGCATGCGTCCAAGGGCCCGCGTACATTCTCTTGTGTAATTTTATGCATAGGGCGACTCAGTCATGGCCAGCAACGAGTTAGGCACGACCGCACCGTGCCTCCGCCAATTTCCTGTCCCGTTGAGCCTTACTAGACTCGACGTGAGCTTCTCTCCGGGCTTTCTGCCCCTTACCACTCGCCAGGGTTGCTTTAATTCCCTTCGGACGGACAGGGTTGGATCCTTTCTTGGGTGCATGTCCAATGTTAAAGCTGTAGTTGTTTGCTGGAAGTGAGGGGCGACGCGAGGGGTGGAGAAACGATAGATTGAAAAATAGAAACAAGGTTAGGACGTACCACCAAATAGACGCACCTTCTGTGGGATGTGGATGAGACATCGAATCAATATGGACCAACGCGTACAGACATTTAGACACCTCAGAGGTTCCCAAGTAAGTTTGCCTAAGGTGGAACAAGAAATTCTACACATTTTTCCAGCACGGTCGCACCTCGGACTACGGTGGTACCATAAATCATAGAAACCAGCTACGTGCGCTCTTGCATTGACAATATCACCCACCTGACACGATTGGACGAAGTGGTCCAGTGTAGGGTTTAAAAGTGAACGTTTCCCGTTTACCAGTCTGGTTGGAGCTCAGGCGGAATTCCTTCACCTGTTGAAGCAACGAACGGCCACAAGAGCTGGATATTCATCTTTCGATGTGCGATTAGACAGACCGACCTCACCCGTGTGGGATGGGCCATCAAATCTCGTCGTACAATGCAAATCGTTCGACAACATTGGCATCTTCCCCAAGATTCTTCAAGATTTCTTTGGGTGCAAGCAGTCTTCGACTGGTTGCCCCGGTGGTCTAGTGGTATCCTCGTAATCCGCTAGTTGCCGACGCAGCGCGGACGACCCTGGGGGTGGAACCGCGGAGACGCCGCACGCAGGAGTGGTGTGAGACCCCCCCAGAGACACGAGCAGCGCTGGAGCAGGCGCTTACCAAACGTCGGGAAGCGCGCCGGGCGATGAGGGGCAACTGGAACTCAGCGACGTGGAGGCTTCTCAAAGCAGCGTGTAAGGGAGTGGCTACAGCAGTCAAAACGGGCGTTTATGCCCACCTGGACGGAAACGTGACTGAGCTCGAAGAAATCTACAAAGATCGCGATATGCGAGGACTGTACCAACACCTCAAGAGATCAGTGGGCCTCAGCGGGAGACAAGCGGGGGGACAGCAGTTCGTCGCGGATGAGAACGGCGTGTTGCTCCGGAACAGGGACGACATCCTCCAGCGGTGGGCGAGATTCTTCAGCACCCTACTCAACACCAAATCCCCCACCCTGAACCCAGACATCATCGAACGAGTGGCGCAGCGGCCAGCGACACGTGACACTCAACGGT
>CACKRE030001619.1:235585-250287 GCA_902602495.3 Ectocarpus sp. CCAP 1310/34 | reverse complement strand
ATGCGCCCCCGCCGAAGCTCCCCCTATACGTTGTCGTCAACTTCGAAGGGTACTCGGGGGGGGACTGGTCGTCTCAGGAGAGGTATAGAGGTTGTGTCCCCATTTCTCCCGTCGACACCATGTGGCAGGACGGGGGGACGCAGGTCCGGACGCAGCTGCCCCTTAGGCTCTGCTGGGCAATCACGATGCACAAGTCACAGGGGCAGACTTTAGCCAAGGCCGTCATAGACTTGGGGCCCAAGGAGGCCTGTACGGGGCTTACTTTCGTCTGTCTCAGTAGGGCGAAGAGACTTGTGGACCTCATCGTAGAGCCCATGAGTTTCGACAGGATAGGTAACCTTGGAAACTCATCGACGATGAAGGGTAGGCTGCAGGAAGAGGTTAGGCTTGGGGAGTTAGCACGGACTACGAGGGTCAGGTACACGGACATGGGCGTCTTCGGCGCCGTCGCGGGTAACCAATGAAGTCAATTGCAAAAAAAAACAATTTCTTCCACCTCCCGCGGACGCACACGTCTGACGACAGTTACATCTATCAGCTGTCGCTCGTTGTAGCGACAGCTATCCTATCTTTTTCTCTTTTCTTCCTGTTTCCATTCATTTTCTTCTCTTTTTCTCTTGTTCTCTTTTCTATCTTTTTTCTGTGCCAGATGGCCTTGTTTCTGCTTGCGTTGTCAAGTACCAAGATTGAACCAAGGGGGTGTACCTCATTCTCTCCGGCCCGTGATGGTGACCCCTAGTCTCACTTGTTACCTCACATAGCGCGCAGAGGGAATGGAGGACTCCAGAATATCTGTCGTTGATTTCTATTGACTTGCGGACCCGTCGGGGCCATTTTATTTGAGTGTACCTTTTTAGGGTAAGTTAGCCTGCGATCACGGGAATCGACCGCGTCGAGTGTTGTATCAGTACGGACATACGGAGGTACTGGGTAGAGAGAGATCGGAGCGGTTTTTAATGTGAAGACAACAACAAGAGGTCGTGAGTTCGAATCCCCATGGGGTGAACAATTTAAGAACTGTGCGGAGGTGAAAGCGAAATATAGCTGACAAGCTCTCGTGAGTACCGACGTTAGCACCGTTGACGAGGGAAAGGGACGGCTGGACCCATCTCGCGATAAAAATAAAATTCAACAAGCACCGCAGGAGGAAGGTGGGGCATTAAAATATATAAAAAGAAGAAAAAACCCTGGTGTGACCCTGGATGGTTGTAGTTGTACGAAAAAAATGCACTGAAAAGTGTAGTACTCTACATACGCTGAAAAGTGTAGTGCACGTCTCACCACGAAAAATGGGGGGACTGTCGCTATAATAAATAGGACGAAAACACACACAGTCTGCTTTCACTGACATGGTCGGCAAAAATGTTTTGGGACAATGTCCAAAATAATAACACTGTCAAACGAACCGCGGACATGCCCTTGCTGAGGGTGCCATTGGTTGCGAGAGACAATAGCTCCCACCTGCGTCGGCTTTTTTGTGCTGCGCTGAACAACCAGTGTGCACGGCATGCTGGCCACTGTCAGGCCCCGCTTGACGCTTGACTTGGCGCCAGATCCGGAATCGACAGGGCGGACAGGTGTCGACGCAAAGACTTTGGCCTTTGGTGCAGATGCCTTGGTCTTGGACAGGGGAACGTTTCCTTTGGCAGGTGCTGCATATGGAACGAATAGCGCGGAAGCGTTTGCGACGTCATCTGGCCTGGGGAACCAAAACAAACTCAAGTGTTCTTCAGAGAATGGCGGGGGCTGAGGTGGAGCAACAGCTTACCTGGAAAGACTCATGAAAGTTCGCATACCTGACTTCTTTGGAGTCTTTCCGTAGCGTTCTATTGATGCCTGGCTCGCAAAGAGACTCTGGTGCGCACGCTCGAACCTGCCAGCAACTGGCAGTTTGACCTTAGTCTTCTGGGGTGTTCCGCCCGTGGTTCGTGTTTCCTGCGACATGAGCGGCAATCCACAGTAGTCTTAGGTCGGCTTCAACAAGTCGGGCACAAACGGGACAGCCATTCCTGCCCCCTTACAAGGGACTTCTTCTTCCAACGGTGTCATATAGCATGGGTGCCAAGCTGGCGCATAAAGCCTCTAACTCCTTTGAGCGCCTCAAAATGAACTCCTCCGCCGCATGCTTGCCGGACCATGTTGCCTCATGTGTTAGGTCAGTAGAAACAGAAAACAATGAACATTTGAATGTTTTCCTACGCACCGCAGTTTGGCTCTGCGGGAGTACCATCCCTTAATGCGCCGTATCAGTTACGCTAAACTCGATCTAAGACTTGTAGTTTTAACATTCTCAAGATACATGTCCTAGAAAATAAGGCAGACTGAGCATGTATTGTCTCAAACACACGAAAAAAGCAGTTCCAGCGCCCACTTGCACAGCGGCAAAGGCGTCTGACGGTATAAACACCAATCCATCAAGGTCTGCAGAGTCTGCACAAAATTGTGCGACAATTCCCCTCTCCGCTTCCTCTATTGTGCCAAATAATCCATTCGATGTTCCAATGGAGCCTCTTGTTTGGCATATACGCAGAGAGCGTTCATGAAGAGTGGTGAAATCATGCTGTAGATGTTGGCGTCTAGTTTGTGTATCTGCCGTGGGCTCGCCGCATCTGCTTGGTGGTATGTAGAAGAGTATTGCGTTGTATTTTGTTAGAGCGAGAGGCGCTCCAGAAGCTCCAGTAGTAGTCCAGCGAATGGTATATTTAATAACAGAAGAGCTGCCTTTCTTGATTCACGTATCTAACGTTAGCGCTTGGTACACCGTAACCGTCCGTTGCACGAGGAAGATTGCCGGGACAGCAGCACTGGTCAGATATGTAGATACATAGAGATACACTGCACACAATCTTGGTGTAGCGAGAAAAACATCGCGTTGGGCGTTGCCCGAGCCTCACACGCAGGTATTGTAGGTCATCTGCTTAAATTTCTCGCCGCAACGCGATTGTTTGTGTGTGTGTGTTCCCACCTTGATGGTGGCATAGTTTCCACTCTTGCACCTCTCCGCCACATCTCCCACAGCGCGTGGTTGCGGCTCGGCAGGCGTGTCTGTGACAAGAGCCTGCGAGTCGCTCTTCCCTTGTTGGGACTTGTCGAGGTCGGAGTCATTTTGAGACTGGACAAATGCGCCATGAGGTCTGTCACGGGTGACTAGATTGTCGGCGTCCGTGTCGGACACGCCTAGAGTTGTTCCATCGCTTCCGGGCTGGGTGGTGTCTTCAACTGGCGTGTCGTTGTCCGTGTCGGGTCTATCATCGCTGCCGGGTTGGGTGTTATCTTCAACCGGCGTGTCGTCGTCACCTCCGTGTGTGTCGCACTAAAGCGCGAAGCCGGGCATATAAATGAAAAGCAGTCGGGGTTTTTTGACTACTCAAAACATCAGGTATTACTTAGCGCTAGGACAAACCTCACTCCGTTAATTGAAAGTAGTGAGGTAAAGCATGCACGCAACACATGCACGAGCCCGCGGATCGAGCTTCGTACAATACTAGGCCTGATCGGACAGACAACCAAATCTGCGTCCCCTACAATATCTCTCACCAGTCTTTGTATCAGATCCACCCTACTTCCGTTCGCTTTCACACCATGACGCTTGGCGAACGCCTGCAGTTCTCGATAGGTAAGTGATCCAAGCGACTCCATTGCTGGTCCTGTGGTGGATCCTCTCTCGAGCGAAGCCAGAGGTGACCCCTGACACAAACACAAATGACCAAACGGCGACATTGCGGGGGCTCCGTGATATATAGTCTCCCCACTGTTGCTTGCTGGGAGTTGTGCGGCGCGGTGCCCCTCGCTCGCGCTCCTCCCATCATGTGTGTCACCTGCGCAAAGAGACACACGTAACACCGAGGCGACAGGAGAGGCCGTGTCGAGAACTCCACAGCATGAAGGCTACTCTTGCGACCACGGCACTCTTTTGCGTGGGGGCAGCGAGTGAGTACATGCGTGACTTTTTTGTTACCGCTTGGGAGCGTCAGCTCGCTGATTGAGCTTGACGTGCAGGACCACCCGACAACCTTGGAGACGCATGTCGTCTCTGCCTCACCCTCTTACGTCTCACCTCCACCGATCGTATCGATTGCAGTTTTGTTCAACTCCGTGAGAGATGGGCATTCAGTGCGATGTTGTTAAGTTTTGTGCTTTTTGAACCTCCTAGCGGCTTTAACGAGGGCGTGTGCGGCAGCGGGTGACTCACAAACACACCACATGTGTGATTGCATGAACCCCTTCCACCGGCGGAGCAGATGCGTTCTTCGCTCCCACTGCCTTCACCGGTCAGCAACTGACAGCGGGGACTTGTGCACCGTCGCGCACGACGACGGGTGTGACCATGAAGATCTTCGACTGGAAAAGAAGAGAAAGCGAGGATGGCCTAGGTAAGCGCTCTCGTCTGCCTTGCGATCGTAGGAAAAGCGTGGCAGTAACCGACCCTTTTTTGTCAAGGTTGTTGTACTTGTGTATGCCGATTCCACACAGTACATACACCCAGTTGGTTTCGCTCGACTAGCCTACAGACCCAAGGCACAAGTCGTCTGTGTGGGTAGCTCTGAGTATGAGGCTTCATCGAATAAGCTAACGCTATCTTGTGCTGTAAACAGAACCTCAGTTTCATATCTTGTACGGTTCATAGTAAGCATTTTCGCAATACATGTATATACATCAACCCGCTCGACATAAATTTTTGTAGACGTACGTGTCTCGCGAAATAGTCTCGATGCACACGGGGCTCATAAAATGAAGTTCCAGGCAACACCGTTCCCAGTAGGGGTTGGTGTTGCAAGATGAACTTTGAGGTTTGCCTCAAGTCCATCGACCATCCCGTGCTGCTCCCTAGTCGGAAATTCCGCTCTTGCCGCGTACCAGGTGGTGTTACAACAACAGATTTGACTGAAGCGACACATCAATGTGGAGCAGATTTGTAACAGTCAAGCTGAAGTTGGACCAAGTTTGTGAGTCAACCTACGCAAACAGCAGTGGTGTGTGGTAGGCACCCAATATTATAGAAGTAGCTTCGGAGACAAAACATTTTCCTGTTCTATTCGGTGGACATGTGAACTATGGAACATGTATGCGCCTATTGAACCAAATGACCTCCTGTTGTTTCCGTTGGGCTGTTTCACCGCGCCAGTTCTTGACAGGGTCGCTGTGGACACCCTCAAGCCTGCACCGGGCTCGCGCCAACGCCACAAGCGTAAGGGTCGCGGTATCTCCGCCGGACAGGGGGCATCATGTGGTTTCGGTATGCGAGGGCAGAAGTCTCGCTCCGGCCCTGGAGTGCGGGCAGGTTTCGAGGGAGGGCAACAGCCTCTGTACCGCCGCCTACCCAAGCTAGTTGGCCGCCCTATGGGCCCCGGCCACACCAAGAAGGTTGGTAGGGTGTAATGGTTGCTGTTGTGGATGAATGCTCGTGGTCATTGAACTTCGCGAGTATGACTGCCGAGAGGTAGGGAGCGCATCACGGCAAATGCCACACTGAGAACAATTGATTGCGACCGAGTTTCCTACAACGATTGTCTTAAGTTGTGTTTCGCGGTCAGAGTCAGGTTGGAAGTATGCATGACTCCTGCATTCCGCGCATCCCCGTCACTCGAAAGTGTGGAAGGAAGACCACGTTGTTGTGCTGTTTGGCTCCATAGGAATACGAAAAACTCATGAACATGTTTCATTTATCGTTATGGGGTGGCATGGAAGTCAAGCACGAATTGACCAATGAAAAATGGACGTAATTGTACTTGATGAGACGACCTCCACCTGAAACTCCAAGGTCGCCATCTGTCTTCGACCCACGTGTTCCTGTTCCTGTTCGCGAGGAGCATTGTAGAATGACGCCAACTGCCCTGTCTGTATGCCTGCTTGTAGAGGTGCGGTTTGGACTCTCTCGTTGTCGCCCACCCAGCCCACCCCACCGCCCCCCACCCTCCCCCTCCAAAAGCAATTCAACCTCATTAAGCTGGACGCCCTCAATGGACTGGATGAAGGTGCCACCGTTAACTTCGAATCGCTTCGTGCGGCCGGTGAGTCATGTTGCAATTACTGCGCCCCGGTGTACCTCTCAACCGTGTTGCAAGTGCCGTGCCCAAGTCTCCGTCGGATTTTGAGAAACCGCGTCTCTGCTTCGGCCTGCGGGGTGCCTTCGGCGGCGAGGATAGGGCGGACAGGGTAGAGAGCTTCCGAGTACATCTGCTGAGATCAAGACACACCATGACATGCGCTTCTTCGACCACCGCCGTAGTTACAGTGCTAGCCTACTCTACATCCCAACGCAGACATCGGGTGCCATGTGTGGTGGGTGTGCTTGCCTTTTATGAGCGGAAGTCGCGACTCTTGCTCTTGTTTCCCTTTCCTAACAACACACGTCCGTGATACTTTTTGTTTTTACAGTAGAACTGGGGATGCAGGTGAGCTGCAGGCTGCAGGGTCCCACGCACGCAGCTGGCTCTGTATGATATGTGTTCGCCGCAATCACATCACCACATAGGTAGCTCCTAGGCCAGTTAAGCCCGTGGCTGCCAGGGTCTGTAGAGATCGTGCATACAGTTGTCAAAGTTTGCCAATAGAGAGAACGAGAAGATATCTGTATCTCAAGCGCCACCATAACGTCAGGTGTGGAGGGCCATAAGATCCCGCACGGGCGAAACTGCTTCAACGTGTGACTGTTCCATTATTCTCTCGCTCAGTTATTTCCCTTTTCGTTTCCGGTAGTTGCTGCGCCTGCAATAGATGTATTTTATTTAGCACTTGTGCAAAGCGTGACATACCACCCTCACGCTTCTAAATTACTGGTAACCATTGTCACCTTGTTTGGTGGAGATCAAGTTTCTTCCTTCTCGGTGATAACAGTCGTAGCGTCCACTGAACCAACCATACCCACTGCATTGTAGATATTTTTTTGGTACATGTGGGAAGGACGTTTTACGGGAGGCACTTCGTGGTTCAACTATAACATGGGATAATGTGGTCACAGGATGCGCTGTACACTGCCCGAAAAATATGATCAGGTAAAGTCACCAAGACCAAGCACAGGTGGCACAAGGTTGTCGGTGGAATGGAGCTGGAAACAACAGGGCTGACGGTACAGGTACGAGGAAAAAACTGTGCCAATGGTTTTGTTCCCGTAGATTTGCTCCCGTAACATTCAAGGCATGCATGTACGTTGAAATTCGATCGGAGCTGCCACAGGCGAGCGCCCCCTCCAGTATTGCGATAGTTCCGTGACGTATCGCGCGTGGGGAGTTGACCATTCCATCGGGACACGTTTTATCCGTTTCTCCTTCTATTCCGTGCGTCAGGCCCACGGGTTCACGAAGAGCGCAGTTGAGGCGATAGAGGCCAAGGGCGGGAAATGCCAACTGCTTTCCCCGACGACGAATGAAGTTTTGTCGATGGACGACGAGGAGGAGGAAGAGTAAGAGTATGCAGGGCCGTACGAGCACCCTTGCAAGACGGAACGTGGCAATCACGGATCAGCGGTCGATGCTTTTTGCGCCTGTGTGACACATCGTCGGTCTTTGGATGCGATTTAGTCTAGAACATATGTTTTGTCGGAAGCCAATTGTGAGTCTCATGTTCGAACTCCTCCAGCCCTTCAAGCATGAGAAGGATTAACATGCTGTCGTCAGCGCCAACCCTCCGTGAGAGGTTGCGGACTGGCATTGACGAAGCGAAAGCCCCAAGGCGTGAAAGTGCCCGAGGGGTTCCTACGAACAATCCGCGAACAGACGCCGCCAGTTTGAAACGCGAAATTTATAAGGGTAACTCACGGAGTGGAACCGCTCCGCGGTTCATCCGAGGGCAAAAGCCCGACGGAGTGGAGCGTTTCTTTTTCTCATGCCACTGAGCGTAGCGGTTAATCCGTAGTGCGTGTATTTTTACGGAGCGATTTTGTTTACTCCGTAGCATACACCGCGAAAAAAACTTCGAAACCGAACGGATATCCGTACAAAATCGATATAGTATTTGCAATTTCGTGAAAACTTCGGGTTTGGTACCTAGAACCGATTTTCCGCACGGTGTGCTGAGGTTGGAGGCCGCCGGTGACACCGTTTGCGTCATCGCTGCTAGTACAGCCCAAACAGACCAAAACACCAATTAATCAAATATTCTGAAAGGGACCGTTCCCCGCATCGATACTTCCTCGACTCCTAAGTTCCTGCAACACGTACAACAGCAGATGATTCCTTTACTTGCCTCCCGTTGAAACTTGTCAGTACTAATACCTAATACCTCCTACTGTGAAAATATCACATTAGAGAGATATACCGCGACTCCGTGGGAAAACTGTGACCTCTGTACTGCGGTTTTATCCGTGACTTCATTGCGGTTTTATCCGTGCTCGTGTGAGGGTGTAGCTCAAACCGCTCGGTGAAAAAACCGCTTGTACGTATTTTTGGGGAGTTCCACGGAGCGAGGCGGTTTATCCGAGAGCAAATTTCGAGGAGCGGAGCGTTTTTTTTTATCATGATACGAGCGGTTTTTCTCCAGGGAAAGTATCACGGAGCGGAGTGAGTGGAGCGGTTTTAGCTGCTCCGCTCCGTGGAGAAAAACGCTCCGTGAAATACCCTGAAATTTATCCAAGAGTGCGCCATTTCAATCGAGCCAGAGGAAAACATCAAGGAGAAGAGATACCTCAGTACGCGGAAAAATAGCGCTTGTTCCCAATGGCTGAAAACTCTCAAGTTGGGGCCTGGGCCTTTTATTTTCACAAACGCACACACACAGCAATGTCCACGTTCCCAAAACTGGAACGGGATTTGGGGGTTAATACCGCGCATCCTGTACTCGTGGTAAGCGAGCCACGATTGCGTTTCTTATTCTTTAGAAGAACGCCGTCTGACGCCTGCTATTTCTTTTTCTGCGAAGACGGGAAGAACGAAGGCGGCCCGGTGAACCTCCGGGCTGTAGTATCTCAGCACTTCCGTCATCGCAGCATTGGGAGTAGATGCCGGCGTCGATAAATCTGCGAGAGACAAAGATTGGTTTTGTTATTTTTGTGTTGTCCACCGCGTGCGGGCTCGGTATTGCACCTACGCATGCGAATCCAGGTGTGGGGCTCTAGTACGAGAAAGATTCTTGCAACATATCTACCCCTCACCTCGCTCTTCCACACTTGCGAGAACGAATCCGATCTGTCCAGATGGGTACGAGGGCACCGTTGTGAAGGCATAGTCCACAGAGCCAAATATCTCAGCACATGCACGCAAGACGGTGGTGATCAGCGGCAGGTGCAGCCACAGGCACTCCCCTTGCGTTGCGATGACCCCCATAGGCGCCAGAGCCTGCTTCATGTTCTAGATTGCGGTAGGGGTAGTCAAACGCGAACAGCTTGTCAACACACAACACGAGCACGGGCGATCAAACGTGACACCCTACCTTGTATTTCAAGCGTGTGCCACTACAAACGAGGATAGAAAACTGCCAAGCGGGACCATTGAGCAAGTTATCACTGGCAATGGAAGTCGCGGTGTTATCAGCCACGCGGCAGAGCCCCGTTTTGATGCCGTCAACGAACAAAGATTGTGCCGTGTTCAACAGGTTTCCTGCACTTTGCTGTTCAGATAAGAGTCGCGGGCTATGCATGACGAGAAGGGCCGTCATGTACATAGCAAGCATTCAATGCCAGGTTACAAGCAGGAGGAGAACGGGCGCTCACTGTTTCGTGCTTCGCGTACACTGTCATTTTCTCTTAGTACACGTACGCCATGTTTTCCAGAGTCTTGCTTACACGAAACATTTAATCGCTAGTCTCGTCTCACGAGCAATTCTCACTTGGTAAAAACTCGGTTGGAAGAGGGTTTCCGCAGGACCGACGGGGTCGGATGAATCCACGATGATGACGTCATACCCACTGTTACCCTGTAGAAAGCAGGCACAAGCGGAAGTCGAGCAAGGGTTTTCGAGTATTGCACACGTGGTGTACCCAACAATGAACACTACACTGAAGAGGCATGGGAAACTACACCGGCCCGAGACGTCAGCCGGCCGAAGGTTGGTGGCGACGCCATGCTGGAATACAGTGTTGAAACTGCAAGACCATTCTACACTTAAAGATCTGAAGGTGACCCTCCCGGAAGAGGACGGACGTACGGGAATTCGTTGGCGTCGCTATCAATAAAATCTGATCTCCCATTTTCGATGTTCAACCCGTGCATCGAACCTCACCTCTTTCTTGACAAATTCTGCGGCATCTTCGTGCACAAGCTTGAGGCGCGCATCGCCGAAGGCAGATGCCGTGCAAAATTCGAAACGCCTGGACACCTTCATATAGACCGAAACGTCACAGCGGGTCCAGGTTTGGCACAGCAACAGCAAGGACAACACTGCTGCTAAGGGTTAAGGTCGTCATCACAACTACTCGCGGTTAAGGACGGTGCCACTAACTTTGCCAGGCCCAATTCACAGTGCCGTAACACAGACTCAATCCCTCATGTCCCAAGTGCCTACTCCATTGGGATACCCCGCTCGCGGGCGGACTGCGCGATATATCAGTATTTCATCCACGGATGTTTCAGCACGGGTCATTGACGAAAACACGTGGACCCATCAGTTCTCACTTCGCACACCACGGAGTCGATCTCGCACATGTGAATTGTTTCCACTCCGGGGTGGCGGGCTACCTCCCGAAGTACACCGCCGTCCCCGCCTCCTACGATAAGCACCTGGCGGTGAAATGCATAGAATGATGGATTGGCAGGATACGTGTTGTATTTCGTGAGAAATCAAGCAAGCAGAGATTACTTTTCTTGCATCAACTAGGAAACTCCTGGATGATAAGATCCGTTGTGTTCAAATATGGCAGGGGTGAGGGTGGGCGAGAGAAGCGTCAAGGAGGGAAGCTGTGACGCAGCCAGCTAGCTGCACAGCGGCGGTCAACCAAAGCCTCGAAGATCAAGCGTTGCAATCACCCACGGTGGAGACCAGCAGAAACAAACCTTTGCAAGCATTTCAAATCATCTTATCCCTGTCATGTTTGGAGAGTGGCGGAGGCCTCTCGTTATGATGGATCGATTCCGACAAGTGCGCCGCTCAATGGTACCAACCAAAAACATGTGATTGGGACCGCGCGCAGATCTGTAGCTGTAATGAGCGAGTAGAGATTAATTGAGGGCAACCGCAGGGTCACCACAATCTGGGGTTTGGTGTTGGGGTCCTAGGATTGTATGTGTCAAATAGACAATGCCTCAGTTTCTCCTGTTGCTCGATTCTATTACATTTCAATAGGAGGAAAACCCCTAGTCCTGACCCCGTGGGTCCATCGAGACAGTGACGAGTTCCAGAGCCTTGTGTCGCCCTTGACGACGAAGTGTAGCGTATAGGAAGGAACACTGAAGCTAAAAATTGCTCAATAAGCGATTTTCACACCTTCTTGGGGTCGCCTTGCGCGAAGCACGGAATATGGGTGAGCATCTCTTGATACGAGCACTCATCTCGTTCAGTGAGCTGGATCACCCCATCCAGGACGAGCACTTTACCATAGTGCACTGAATCAAACACCAGCACGTCTTGAAAGTCGGATCGCTCGTGGAACAGCACCTCCTTCACCTGCGAAGCAAAACGAGCAGGCCATCATTGTCGGGAGAGGGGGGTGTTTATTCGTAAAGTCGCAAAAACATCCCAACCTATCCAGGGTGTCGCCGCGGTCTTGCGAGTGCTCTTTCGAATGGTTGGAAACATCAAATATGCGTCGATTGCCTGAATCGACTAGGGTGCAAATTCCTGCTGTGCAGATAGCTCTACAAACCGCAAGCCTTGGTAGTTCAGAACTCCAGGCAGGGCTCAATTTTTCAACTAATAAGAATACGAAGAGAATATACGTTCTCAGCATGCAACACTGCTGGGGCCTGGATACGGACGGTTTCCAAAACACGGAGGTATGATCCACCACCGTGCGCAGCGTGAGGAATAACAGAGCATACGCCATGTGGACCAAGGAGGTTGAAGCTTACTCCATACAGTAATTCAATGGTGTTCATTTAGTTCTACACGAGGATTACCGCGAAAGCCCATATGTTTGAACCACGCTGTCTGTCCCGCCGTCCGCCAGGGTCCTACAAGTAATAGGACTACGGAAGCGGGGTAGACAGCAGTGACAACAACATTATCAACGGAAAACACTTGAGTTGGTCCAGACAAGATGATTTTGACACTGGCTCTTTTCTCATACATTAATCCAACATAAAACAGGGATCAACCTTCGGGTTAGGGTTCGCTTTGGGTTTCTACCGTCATCAGTAGGGGGCACCATGAAGAGGCGTCGTGCGTGCTCGCACGTTCAGGTTTGCTACTGGAGCTGAAACATCGAAGGTCGCAGCAGCCTCGGAAAACAAGCCGAAATCTGCGCCGGAACCAAGCGGCATCCAACATGTTTTCAAAATTGGGGCAAATCCTTTGTCTGCAGCAGTGTCAATGGAACACCATCTACATCAGAAGGCATGAAGGTTATCCAACACGGGGAATCGTTGCAGAAGTAGCGTATTCCTGGTACCTGGCTGACGTAAGAACTTGCAATAGAAGTACTTCGAACCTCTCGGTATTGGCGCGGCCAGAAGCCAGAAGCCTTGCGCAAAATATTGTACTAACAAGGTGTGGCGCTACTTTGCCGTAGACAATACGAGTAGCATGGTATGTACAACATGAGGATTAGGATTAGTCAACCCTTTGGAGTCTTCAGGCGTTCTGACTGATCATTGACTGATCATTCGCAAATGCTGGTGTAGTGGCAAGTCGTGTATTTGCCCCCCTGCCGCCCTTCGCGCCGGGTATTTTGCAAGTCCATAGGTAAGGTGTGTCTAGATTATTAACACCGGTGCTAACCGGCCGACCAATGAAGAGACGTCAGTAACAGCGGGTAAAATCAAGGTCTCGGGAATGGGGTCAATCAATGCCAAATCATGAATCGCTCAACGTCTGTACATGTACGTGTGTGTGCATACCAAACTACATACATGTGTGTTCTTTCGTAGCACCACACATACCCATCCTCGCCCGACCGCAGAAAGCCGCTGCTGCAAACAGCAGAGGGCAGCAAAAGGGAGGGGTATTGCAAGCCTTACGGAAGCCTAGATATCGAGGATATCGTGTGGTATGCTGCATCTCCCAACAATTTGAAAATCGTTCCCAAGATTCAGCAGTAATAGTGTCAGCAGCTACAACGCTCAACAACACTTCTACTGCTACTGTAGACAAGTAAAACAAATCAGCAACACATCCACGCTCGTAGCGCCACACATACCCTAGCCCGAAGTACAGGTGTGTGCTGGTGGGTGTGCTTGTTGTTTGAAAAACACAGGAGCTCTAGAGAGCTGGCAGGGCACATTTCGGGGGGGGACAGAGAAAAGAGAAGTACAGAATAGTACAAATACCAACTGTGGGTCTTCACCGATCATTTCACCCTCTCTGGACTGATCATATACAAAATTCCGAAAAAGACTAGTTGAGGCAGCTACACGACTGATCATTTCAAAGTCTACACAGCAACCTGCCCTACTGACCGCAGCGCGACCACCCATCAACCCTCGTACGACCCTGTCTGTAGCCACCACCCTGTCGCCGCCTTCCCTCATGGCCTACAGGTGGAGATAGCTGTTGCGTATGCAAAAGTACACTGGTGTCTTTCTCTGCACTTGTCTCTCTCCCGCTCGTTCTCGCTCTCATATACTTTTTTATGGCGCAAAATAAAAATCTGACAGTCCAGCCTAGACCCAAAGGGATTAAGACGTTTATAGACGAGGGGTGGAGTCATCGTCAGGAAACATTACAGTCGAGGCCCGCACTTAAGAACCTCCTATTTTGAGCGAGGCTCAGTTCTTTTTGGCTGCCCCAACCCGAGCAAGTGTTCTTGGCCATGTTCTTATTTCGCCGTCCCATTTTTCTCCAGCGAAATGTTCTTGTTCTTATTTCAACACCAATTGGCCCCGTACGTTGTATGACGACGTATTTTGTTGGCCGCTGTCAACTGCACTCGGCGGAGTGTTTATAGTGTTTAGCATGAGGAACAATGCTGTTGTTTGGTACAAGAACACACCAAGGCATGCAGCAGCAACTGTCAACCATCTTGGTCCACAAGGGTGACGTTGGTCCTGCGTACCCTCCCCGATCTACTAACGCTCTCAAGCAAAACCCAGGAGCCTACCGCCGCATCCGGATCTCCGGTGTACTTGTCTATGGGCAGCTTCATCTTGCGCGTACTTTGGTCTAGCTCCAGCTGCACACAGTAGTCGTACAGGTGGCGAGTGTCCTGCTGAGAATGCTCAATGATCAACCCTCAAAACCACCCCATCCCCAGCCTGACGAGCACTCCACGTCGCAAAAGCAATCTGTCAAGAGCAACGGGTTTAACTTCTTGAATGCGACAGGCTTCTCCATTCCTTGTGTCTTGTCCTCCGGGTCTTGTGGGTCCATGCTGTCGTCGTCGTCGAGAAGAGCTAGCTCATCGGTCTGGGTTTGAGACGTGCCTGCGAACGGGGCACCGTGAAACACCACAAGAAGTACACGGCCGAAACTCAACATGAACCTATCATATTTGCTCGTAGTCGTGAACGCGGAAACAGCACATCAGCAATTCCAAGCAAATATCAACATGGACATCGTCATCAACAAGGAAATGACAAAAGATTTGGGTCTAGTGCAAATCAAACTTACCGCCGTCGTCTTCATCATCGCTGGAATCAGCGCCCTCCACGACCGTCTCACGTCCATCGCCCTCCTTC
>CACKRE030001619.1:208304-234060 GCA_902602495.3 Ectocarpus sp. CCAP 1310/34 | reverse complement strand
GAGCCATGTGACGTGTCAGTCGCTCTTAGTTGTGGCGCTGTTGAATTCAAACTTCCGTGGATGCCGCTGGCAAAAGTATCTATGCACTCTGAACGAATACTTCCTTGAAAACATTATCGTGAATCACACGAGAGTGGGGAGATGACGTCTGTTTCGTTTGGGTCACATTAGACTAATGAGCTTACCTATTTTTTTTTTCATATTTTCTCTTGCTTAGACTATCGGGAATCGAAAAAAAAAAAAAAAATGTGTAGCAGAACATATGTAACCGAACTCACCGGTTGTCCGCTGCCAATCGAGAACACGTTGCAGATGTTGCCGCCTAAAGTGCCTTTCGCAGCTCTCTCCCTGGCGTGCTTCCCTCGATCCACCTTCCTCCTCGCGGTACCCGCTGCAGCAGCAGGTGGGTGCTGAGAAGGTGCAGCAGCACCTCGTGCGCTGCTGGCATCTTGTTGGGATGACAAGGACAGGCGGGTGCTGCTGGTAATGCCCTGGATTTCACCATCAATCTGCGCGATCCACTCTCCTTCGTCGAAGATACCGTTCTGCTTCAACCCCCACGCGCTCTCGATGGCGTCCCATCGCTCCTTCGCAACGGAGTTTCCCGCCTTCACATGTATTCTTTTCGTCTCGAAGTGACGGTCAAGAATCAGACCCCGTCCTTTCAACTCTGCAAGTTTGCCAAGATCTTTCAACAACCCATGGGATAAGGGATTGGACAGGGACATGATCCCCTGTGGACGGCAGGAAACTCGTGGTCCGCTGCACGTGCGTGGCCTGGCAGCCGCCAAGGGGGCGCGAAGTTTACAGTGCCCACCCTCTCCTCTGCAAAAATTGCAGATTCCGAGGTGTATGTATGCACCCACGTTCGGCACACCTACCCCCCTGCGAAATCCAATACTTGGATCACCCCCCCGCCCGTCCCCCCCTCCCCGTTCGAATGTTCTTATCTCGCAGCTGCTGAATGTGCTCTTGTTCTTATCTTTAGCAGCAGTGGTATACCTCGGCGTGCGTTCTTATTCTTAACTGCAGGTGCAATCTGAGCACGTGTTCTTACCGGCAAATTAATTTTTGTTTTTTTTTAACACCATATTCTCAAGTGCCATGTTCTTAAGTGCGGGCCTCAACTGTAGCAAACAACCTTCCGTAAGTACTACCAAACGCAGACACCAAGCTGGTGCGGTATTGGCGTCTGGAGCTGACTGAAAAAGAGCAAGATGGCCAGCTAGCAAACATGAACAAGTCATTGTCGTGAGATGCGGTCGATTCGGATTGGTACGCATATACATCATTTGTTGAACGAGCATCAAAGAGGAAAGCCCGGGAGTGAACTCAATATACCAGAGCACTCTAGAGCTAGACACGCTGCGATGAAGCGAGTGTCGGGGCGCGTACCCTCTCGCCCGTTGTGAGAGGTACTAAATGGGCCATGATGTAATTCATGAATGAAAATTGTGCATCATAGCCACGCACCATGTGCAGCCTCTCTCACCTCTAGAGAAAATTTTTGCCCGGGCCACAGTACCTCGGTCTCAGAGAACCATCCATCCTTGATACTCATGGTCTGTGCCGGGTTTGAATAGGGAGCAGCGCGGTAGTGGTGATACAGCAGTGATACGGGTGCATATGTACAATGGCACAATGGAACTGCACGGAAGTCCTTGGTTCCGCCGCATCTGGCGTCGTCGGGATGAAAAAAAAAAATGATTCATTGCCAATAATCTACATGTATGTATTATTATTATTATTTTGTTTGCCCTCCGACAACTGTAGATAAATGCAGACATACATAAAAAGTCGATCGTAAAGGCCGTCATGCCAAGCCAAATTAACTCGATGGCCAATAGCTAGGAATGTTTGCCTCTAAGTCAATAAAACTTTGGTTGAAACACTACAGCTGAACTCTAGGCACGAACCTTTCTTAGATGGAGAAAAACGAACAAAACCCCAACCTCATCCACCCGAAATCAAACAAAAAACTCGGCCCCGTCTTCCCTGGTGCCCCTGACACCGTATCGAACAGAAATCCGTATATGTATCATCTTAGACTCATTTCTTCGATATATTTAGAGATGGATTCGAAAAATAAGTGCACGCAAAAAAAGACTACCCATTCCAGATATACCCACAGTCGAACGGGATGTATGTGGTGGAGGATGGAGGCTTCTCAGTGAGTGGAGGAAAACCGTTTGATTGATGGGTACTGGACTTGTTTCGAGTCTTTTTTGGTCTGATGATTTCTATCATCAGTAATGCTTATTATAATGAATTACATCATCAACCATCGCAGTCAGTGATGCCAGCTGGGGTGCCAAGTACAAAAACATCTGTATAAATAGATCACTTGGACTACATTTTCATATTGATTGATGAAATATTGCAAGATACGCATGAAGATTATTGTATCTATGTATGTGCGGAGATAATATTTACACACTACACACGTGTTACACTACTAAATATAGCTGTAGACTGTTAGTGTAGCCTTGAACTTCGAACCCACAGGGGAATACCAGTATATATCATTGCATGCTACCCGGGGATCATCAGTATGCACAGGTAGTAGGTACTACGTGCTGTAGGTCATGATATCATTGTGCTTTTCAACAAACTCAATGATGCATTACTATTTTTTTTTTTTTTGCCTTCCGACAATTGCAGATGTACCTCAGAAAACTTTCACTTAATGTCTCATACTCTACATGAATATTAAACCAATACGAAGTACAACGACATATGTAGGACTTATTTCTACTGTCATTTACATCGTAAAAACATCTCCTCTTCAACTTGAAATAAAACCAATGACAATCCTGATGGTATCCTATATGCGTTCGTAAGCTTGCTAAAATACTACTGCGTTGATGTCCTCTTGTAAAAGCTGAAATCCAACAAATGCTTTGATCCATGCTACATCTCCGTGTTGGAAAAGCCCTTTCATCTCCGTTCATGATAACATCTTACCCTATTCTACGCAAATCTGTCACATCTACTCTCAAACAAGACGCCAACTTCAAACGAAAACGCGTTCTACGATGCGTCTACACTCCATCCCCATATCATTGGCGTTGACTGGTCCGAGGTCGATCTTGTTCGCCTGTTTTCGGCGTCTTGACGCCCGCGCAATGCGAGCTTGTACCTCTGCACTCGCCGAGATATGGCCACCTGTGTAGCCACCGAAACGATCTGAAGAAGTCGTTCCTTGAAGACTCCTTTCAGAGCCATCGTTCCTCCGTCCCTTCCTCCCACGGCATGTGTCGCAAGTTCATCGATGAACTCGTAACCCTCCTCTCCAAGGCGGCCAAAGCTTTCCACGGCTAAGGATACACTCACTCCTTGACTCGTATCTACACTCACTCCTGTAGCTAGTATCATCATATCTGCCGCGGATAGATAGAGATGCGATGCCGTCCTCCAGCAAGGACAGTCCGCCCTCCTCCTGTCCTCCTCTGGTCCCGACGCGCTGCTGATATTATTACTATTGTAGTAAGAGGTTTTGTGTCCCATGATCAAGTCACTCCTCCTCCGGGCTTGCGCGCTCAGAGGTCAGGCCATTATTTGGAGAAAGCGAGAGGTTCCCGGAGACGTATGGATGCGTCTGCCATGTCCTTCTTGAACTATTTTTTCTGAAAACTCCCCCAGACTACACCACCGGTACTTATCAATCTGCACAAACTTTGCCGTTATAAATAGCACCGTTCGTCGTCGAGGGAAAGGGACGGCTGGACCCTTCTTTCTCGCGATAAAAAACATAATTCAGCAAGTACCGCAGGAGGAAGGTGGGGCACGACAATAAAAATATTGGTGGTGACCTCGAACCAGTCAACGCCAATGATATGGGGATGGAGTCTAGACGCATCGTAGAACGCGTTTTCGCTTGAAGTTGGCGTCTTGTTTGAGAGTAGATGTGACAGATTTGCGTAGAATAGGGTAAGATATTATCATGAACGGAGAAGAAAGGGCTTTTCCAACACGGAGATGTAGCATGGATCAAAGCATTTGTTGGATTTCAGCTTTTACAAGAAGAGGACGTCAATGCAGTAAGTAGTATGTTAGCAAGCTTACGAACGCATATAGGATACCATCAGGATTGTCATTGGTTTTATTTCAAGTTGAAGAGGAGATATTTTTACGATGTAAGTGACAGTAGAAATAAGTCCTACATATGTTGTTGTACTTCGTATTGGTTCAATATTCATGTAGAGTATGAGACATTAAGTGACAGTTTTCTGAGGTACATCTGCAAATGTCATTGTCGGAAGGCAAAAAATAAATAAACAAGTAAATACAAATAAAAAGGAGAACTAAGCCCCGCCCGGTGTTTGCAGACGACGCCAAATCATCATGTGGGGATTACACGCGTAGCGATCCCTGAAGACCCTGATGAAGACTCACTTGGATATTAATCTCTTGGAACAGCAGTGCTTGCTGTTGCCTTGCTCTCTAAGGGACGACATGTATGTATGTTCCCTCTAGAAGGTGCCACAACGAAAGGTCCTGTCCCCTGTTAGATCCTTCTATCGGGAGTTACATCTCCCGCACTTTCCTCTGGGAATTACTACGCAATATAATACCGTTGACGCTGGCTACAACTAACTCAAATCCCATTATTACACTTACTTCTGTGTGACCCTGGATGGTTTTAGTTACGAAGAGCGAAAAAATACACACCCAAAAGTGCACTCTACATGTATGTACCCATCGCAAAGTGTAGTACACGTCTCTCACCCCACGAAAAATGGGGGGACTGTCCCCTAGAGTAAGTTAGTACTTCGATTACACAAGACATGCTACTGCCATACTTTATTGCTTACTTTGCGTCGAGTCCCAATTCCTAGATACAGCAGGCAGGCGGGGTGTGTGAATAAGGCGGTAACCCGATATAAGGCGGCCGAAATTCGCCCCCACAACTCAGACGCTGCGTGAGGCGGTCAAACCGGGTCGGGCCCTGTATAAGGTGGTAACCACTGTAGTACAGTTAACGCCCGCAATTAAAAAACGCTTATTTCAGTTCCAGCCTCGAATCTTTATGTTTGTGGGCAATAAACTCAGCGTAGTCTTTCAAATCCTGCTGAATTTCTTAAATCGCCAATTTCTAATTTTCCCTGCTGCTTGCTTACCACATTACACAACGAACGTTCAAAATATACAAATGATCTGCCCTCACGAGAGCTGGTGGAGAGCACCATGAAAACCGTACAGCAGACAGTATATCGTGGTTCGCAGCCTGTCTGGTGTGCTGTGCCAGAGCACCAGAGCCGGCAGGGGGCCGGAGGGGGCGCCGCAAAACAAACACACTCCCCCCTCGTCGTACAACTAATATTGCACTATGGGAGGGGAGGGGGGAAAGAGCGAGAGATAGGAGGAGCTGTGGGGGTGTTTCTGATTGGACGCCCCCCCCCGTAACCCCTCGTTTCTTATGTAGTAGGGCAGCGGTCGCCGCTGTTTCTTATAGAGGCATTTCTTGGTTGTGTGACCCAGACAGTTTTTCGTGCAAGAGTGAGCCTCAATTTCATAAAAAAATTCAATTGCGGGCGCTTAACTGTATCTATATCTCAAACCCGATGTACGGTCATCCTTTATGAAGCACCTGTTCCTCTCGGACATCAAGACAGTCACCCGCACTGCAACGCAACACAGAAAGCGATATTTTTTCATGTTCGATGTTGTTTGCATGATCCTTGAGACACCCCCCTCTCCCAGTCCTGTTCCCTTCACCAGCAGGATAAGCATTTTCGAGTGCCAGGGGCAAGCCTGTCTTTAGGGCTGAACAGCAGTAGATCAATCAAGATCCACATAATTGCACCGCTGAACCTTATATCTTGGCGATGTGCCATGCGGTCTACACCTAGGCGGTATCGCAGCCGCGCTTCCCTCCGGGTTATTGCGAACGAGGGCAAGGAGATTGACCACATAGAGGGAGCTATGCGCATCTTTGAGGCAATGAGGCTACCCCATTCCTGACGCTGACTCGAAATATAGCGAAGCGTTGGAAGGAGTGCGGGGATGGGTCGAGGAGGTTGAGGATAAGGCATGGGGGAAAAGAAACCGACACCTTAAACTCTTTGTCCGTCTTGATGTTTGACCCTCTTTGCTTCCAAGGTAGACTGAGCGAGAGGTGACACCGAACACGTTTGCCACAGTAAAAAGCTTCCCACATACCGGTAGGTTGGAGCGCACGGCAGACCGAAGGTTTCTTCCACGCTTTCGAACTTTCACTCTTTTGCTCGTCGAATAATGAGTGTTTCGAGGATGGCGCAGGCTGTTGTTCGGCTTACTGAGTGTTCTGGCAGTTGGCTCATCTAACGGGAAATTAAGAAGGTCGGGAATCCCATCTCACTAAAAAGGTGTGCAGCGAGAGGCTTTTGAGGGTTCTTTGGTTTGACTACCCGCATGTACCCCCCCCCGGTGCTGACTGAGGCGGCCAATCGTATATTGGGGGCCCACTCTCCTGCCTCCCAGCGTGACCTGTCTCTCAGGGAAACAATCCGCAACACACCCGGTGAAGTTCGATCTCCAGGCATACGCCTTGTTAGTTTATCCGCCAACCTATATATTAGCCCACTCAGTCAGCCTACTGAACCGGCTCATAGTGGGTGTGCTGGTCCAACCCTCCGCCTGTCACTTTCTAACGCTTACGCTTTCTCAGGTAGAACGATCGACGACAAATCCGGTGAGATCCGAACTCCCATCACACCTATTGTTCGTTAGACGGGCTCGCTGACTGGATCGTGGAGTAGGTTAGGCCTCCAATGAACACCTACATACGTGTAGATCGTCTTGCAGAATATCGTCCAAACAATGCTCCTGAACTACACGCAGTGTAGACCTAACTACCGCTTTCAGGTACCGCGGCAGCAGCCGACAACGTATGACACCACTGCAAACAATGGGAAAGCGAAGCTAGGTCGACTCGTTCTCTAGCTCTTGGAGTAGACCTTGGCGTACGAGATGTTCCACGTCAGATCGCCGCAACAGGTGGGTTGTTCCACGGTCAAGCTTTACAGATCCCTGCACAAAAAAAAAACAAGTGTGACATGAGCAAATGCGTGGTGGCTACCTTGTGCAGCATTGCATCGTAGCAGCTCTGTAACACGCCACCTCCCTCGCGGCATGGGCACCGCTCACAAACAATACGTCGCTCTACAGACGAAACATTCGGGTCTCACGTGATCTGTCATTATTTCCCCGCAGTCGCTCAGAACCCTGACCTCCACGTGCAACTCCTTCGGCGGTTGAAGATCTGCTGTGAGATCCAAATTCAGACCCTGTGAGAACAAAGTATACCGGGTATAGGAGCTCCTTCAGGGTGCACACAGGCAATAGTCAAGGCCTTCAAAATTTGGAGAGCAGAAGTACCAAACAACTTTCATGTGGAAGCCTTGAACGAAATCCTGCCCGAAACATACTGTAGCGACGCAAAAAAAAAACTAGAATTAGAAAAAGCCGCAGCAACCGAGCTCCGAAGGCGGTAGGAGAATGAGTGAGTAGACCCGTTCTCACGGCGGGATACCCTTCCTCGTCAAAAATCTCCCGCGATTTCGGATTTCGGAAGCTGAGCAACATCATCAGCACCTTCGGGGCCAGCTCGCACACGCGGCATGCTGGTGCCAGCGTTTGGTTGGCAGATGGCTAACTACAGAAGGCGTGGTTCACTTCAGGTGTGCGCGTAGAACCGCGAACCAAACAATCGTATCCTTGATTTCAAAGCAAAATCAGCACATACTCGAAGACAAGAGACGAACATTTCCCCACCTGTGTAAAGTTCGTAAGAATTCGATCGTACGTGTTGAACAGTTCCATCTCTCTGGCGCTCAAGCTTTGCTGCAGTTCTTGTGGAACAACAGGTCCTGTTTCCCACCGTAATTGGGTGATTCTGTATAGGGGATTGTTGAGAGGGCGATGCAAACCAGCAACTGAAATCAGCAGAGGTGTGCTAGCCCACAAGCAGTGTGATTACGAGTTGTGCCTCCACGAAAATACCTATCCACAACAGAATCTACTTCTTTTTTCAAACGCTTCGCATTCTCCTTAATAAGGGTATATCTTCCACTTCCTCTCCACGTGCGTAAAAAAGCAACCAATCAACGAAGCAAACGGTGCTACAAAAACTGCATCTGTTGGTTTTCGATGCCGGTCGTGCTTTCCAGTACGACGGAACGAATCATTACAACAACGTTTGGATTATTTATTGTTGTCAACCGAATTGCTGTGTTACAGCTGACTTCGTCTTGAAGCAACGTGGACTGAGCAACTGACCGACGAAGACACTTGAAGTTATGACACGCACAAACACCAAGGACCAACATTTTCGCGGGTTTCTCAACATCGGGCTCTTGTACACAATAGACAAGCACTCATTCATGTGTAGTCTCTCGCCATCCAATTCGACAATCTCCCCGTCTCTCGCGTCGCTATTGTTGTTTTTGCAGGTTGCCACCGACGAAGTCTGCCCTTTCCCTTTCATGCCCGATGTCCGCAGTGTTACCTCTTCGGCTCACAGCAGAGGGAATACAGAGTTTGAGGTATGACCAAGCGGTGGTCATTGATTTGAGCCTACGAATAGCGTAGGCGCCGGATTGGCTTGAAATGAAATTTGAAAGTTTGAATTTTGCTCGAGGAACACTGAATGAACACACGAATTTCCCACTACTACCTGTCTGCTCTCCACTTGAGGTACGAAAGAAGGCAGCGTTTATTTCGGAGGAGCGCTTGATGATGAACCACGAGGCTGACCTTCACTGGATCTGGTATGTCACTCTGCGACACGCGGGGTAGAGATTGAGCAGGCAGGCGAACCGGTGCTTGCTTCAAAAAATACGAACCATCTCAGCCAGATTGCCGAAGTATGTGTTGGTTAAATGAAGAATGCACAACATGCCATTGGCACCGTGTCAGTAAGGTCACCATAATACAGCGGGCACCAAAACAGCAGCCGTTACTGAACGACTTGTCCAGCCTCAATCAAATGCATACACAAGCCCATGACTTCACCGTTGTTCTGCCTCCAAGAGTATCCGTGAGTTCGTCGTAGAGAGCCTGAATCTCAGCCAACACGCCGCGAACGCCGTCTTCGTTGTAAGGCGGCAACCAATCGCTTCTTTTCAACTCTACAAGCAGATCTTTGCTTTTTGCGCCGAAGTTCATGGCTTGAGGTCACTGCGGTACGTCGCGTAGGTGCAATAAACACCGAATGGCGTGGACATGTGATGATCCTGGAGCAGCATGAGCACAACAGGGCAGACCATATTTATTTGGCAGTTGGGGGTATCCGTGAAATGCAGCGGTCGAGCGAGGGGGGGGGTCGCTGCTGCGGCTGCTCGGGCTGTTGTCATATTCTGCAGCACATGTAGTTCTTGTCAGTGCGGTACAGCCAGGAAACACGGAACATACACGAGTACGCACCAAGGGCTGGAGTCTTGAGCAATGTCGCTGAATAGCGTGGCATCGCACGATCCGTTCTACGCAGTGCGAGAGTGAGTCCAAACAACGAAAGTTACGCCGCGTTTCGTTTTGAGTGATACGGCGGCAACGGCAACGCTTCGAACTTCGAACGTTTTCATGGCAATTGAATGTGTGCATGTGCATGTTGCCTACGCTTACCTTGGAACGTTCTAGAAAAGAGGACTACCCTTGAAACAATCCTTCTATTTGATTATGTGCCTGTCGTTGGTTCGACTGCTGTTGTGCTTGGGGCAAACGGTTACCCTTAGCTGCGACTGCAATAGAACGAGTAGCTGCGTGATGCCGGAATTTGCTCGGAACACGCTATCGTCGTTGTCAGAACACTGACCACGCCGACCTCCACAGTCGTGCATGAAGTGCTCTACAGCAGCACAATATGCTCATAAAGCAGCACAACATGAAAGCTGACCGTTTGGTGTCGTGTGCAGGTTGCACAAACGCCGAGTCCGTACACGTCCGTTAACAACTGAACACACATCTCAGTAAACAGTATAAGCGGTTGTTCTTGCTCTTCGAGATTTGTACATGGCAATTTCGTGATCAACGGGCCCCCAGGACAGCAAGTTGGCTAGTTTTGAAAACATACGCAAGAGCACCAGAAACTGTACAACAGACACTCAGGACCAGTCGGAAGGCATCGCAAAAAACAGAAATCGTTGAAACCCGCACAGGGCGACAGTAGAGGCTGCCCAAAACATACATTTCACGCGGCTACCTTCGCACGCCACCTTTGAAATCAAGATAAAATTTCGCCCTATTCTAATTTCAAGTCATAAGGGCCTAAACAGCAGGCGTTCAAATAAGGTCTGCGTTGCCAGGAACGTGGTAATTAGTACTGTTATCGGTAGAGGACACCATGAAGAAGCTTGTGTGCTGGCACGTTCAGGTTTGCAACTGGAGCTGAAATATCGACGGTTGCAGCAGTCTTTGAAAACAGTCCGAAATCTGCGCCGGGACCAAGCGGCATCCAACACTTGTCACAGCCGTGCACACCGCCACGGACCGTTAACCCCTCAACAGAGGGTTGTCCGCAGTAGCTCGTGGCATGAGCTGCTGCTGTAAACGCACAGTTCAGGAGATTGGGGTCCGTGGCGGTGTGCACGGCTGTGACAACTGTGGGATGCCGCTTGGTTCCGGCGCAGATTTCGCACTGTTTTCAGAGGTTGCTGCGACCTTCGATATTTCAGCTCCAGTAGCAAACCTGAACGTGCCAGCACGCACGAAGCTTCTTCATGGTGCCCTCTACGGATAACAGTACTAATTACCAGGTTCCTCCTGCGGGAAGGTTGTTTTCTTTCTTATGTTGGATTAAAGTATAAGAAAAGAGCCAGCGTCAAAACCCATGTTCTGGGGGCCCTTTAATGTATCCGGCGGCACACCAGTAACGAAACCTGATTATCATGACGCAGGGCAACACCACGGTGCATTTCTTCGTGCCATCGCTCCACAGGAGTACCACACCTGATTTCGGTATGTTCAACCATAACGACCAGCCATGTGCTCGTTGCCAGAAAATTGAAGAACAACAGTCTCGAACATCAACGGGCCTTCAACATGAAAGAAGCAGATCATATTTCGGCACACCGGTCTGAAAGAAGTTGGTATTGCATGTAGTGAGTAATGGGATCCCTGTAGCAACATATGTTTATGCTGTTCTCAAGCATGGGGCCATCGCCGGACAATTGAGAACCGCTCTTAATCGTCAGCCTGCAGCTCGCAACCTTGAAAGTGTTGTGATGGTATGCATGCAGGGGTGGTAGGCTTGGTATCGGCGTACAACGCTACTCAGATAGTTACGGGGCAGGGGAGAGGAAAGGAAAACTTATAAATTCCCAACTGACCTTGATTTTGACTGGTTCGAGAACGACCGAAAGAGGTCTTAGCGATCACACACGAGATGCGAAGACAAGTTGGGGAGTGATCCATGAGTGGAATACCCCCGTTGTCGCCCGGAGCAGCGGTTGGGACTTGTCGTTTGTTTCCAGCATATCACGCAGTCTATCTCTCCACACCCTCTCTAAATTCAAGACAAACTCCACCACGAAAAGTTCAAGACAGAGCAGGCGACATACCGGGTGCTTTAAACGCGCTCTTGTGTTATGTAAAGACGTTATATGGGAAATCAGTAGAGGGCGGACATGCTGCCGTTGGCCGCTCAGATCTATTATTAGTTGCTGGGGCCGTGCTGTCGAAGGCTGCAACTGCGGCCCGAAGTGTCCGCAACTCCTGGTCCATACAATTCACAATCCACGCTTTACGCACCATCAACAAAGATCTAGTCCCTGAAACTGCTGCTCGTCCAAGGCGACTAGTGGGGTGAGCTACTACTGCTGTATCAGCTGCTGCAGGCTCTCGAACCTCACCACAAGACATCAGCGCAAAGCCGTATGTCAACTGACGGAAAGCCAGTGTATCCGTGATGAGGTGGAACTCATCCTTACTTGAAAAGAACCAAGATACGCAGCACGTTTTTTATCAGAATGCATGCGCAACGGTGACATCTTTTCGCCGTCCGGGGCTTGTACACACCGTTCCACGTTCATGTTTTTTCGTTGTGCGCCGCATACTCCACATTTCTTGTTGGTTGGTTGGTATTTGTGGTTACACATGCAATCGAGATAAATATAAAAAGCGGAGTATACGATTTGACCGGTGACTTTCGGGTGCACAATGTCCACCGCAGTCGTCCGTGTGACGCTGTGATGCGCATGGATGCCACGGGGCACTACGCCCCGTGTGTTGCGTACGCCCCCCCGCCGATCAATCTGCACAGCAACGCCCTGTTCGCTTCATAATGCAATCTCGTGCCTACATGTATTGCTCCTTGGAACATCAGTGAGGTTTCTGCAAAGATTGAGTACATCAAGGTTCGACTAGAGCGCTTTCAAGATCTGCTCAACAACACCAATACTGCCCAAAATCGCGACTTTCAAGATCTCAGAAAAGGTAGGTGTGCGGAGTGTGAGGTATGTGCGTGCGGGGACAATAACCAGTACGTATGTATCAAGGGTGCCTCGTGCTCTACTTGATTATTGGTCGTATCGTGCGAAACAGCGATGTGATACGCCAACCTATGTTTTGATGAGTTATTTCTATGCTTCCGTCTACCTATTGACGCTGCGGAGACATCGCGGCTATGTAGCCGCCGTAGCGGCTGACTACGATAGTCGTAGGCAGCAGCCAAACGACATGATGCAACTTATTCCGGTCGACGTCGTGCTGCTCTGGCAATGTTTGGGCAGCGATTTTCGTGGTCCGGTCGACTAGCATTGTCTCGTCGATCTGTCTAATGCTTGTGGTCCTTCGTGTCGCTTCCATGAACAAATTAGGGCTTACCAAGGAGGTCAAGGGGGCAGACGCCCAACTGAGAGATTTACGAAGGACTGTGGAATACGTGGAGAACAATCGGGATTCCTTTGCTCACATCGATAACGTGAGCTGTTCTGGTCTGAGAGCTATAAATTCGATCCTTTGTGTGGTGCCACGACATCCCATGAACACCCCCGGGTATGCATAGGAGTTTGATTGTAAGGCGGTGGCGAAAACTGTAAACGGACGAAGGCCTACTGCTGTGTATGTCATGCGCTCGATTCTGGCATTTTGTTTTACTTGTTTAGGTTTTGCCATCCGTCGCGTGCTGTGTGGGTGCATGGGTGAAGTCATGTAGCCCCGTCACCGCATCGTGCTGCAAAGCCTTCTATTGATTATATTTCCCTTGTGGCCACTCTTTGCATAGGGACGTGGTTGGTGGAAGCCCGTTCGCGTTCTGGATGATCGATGTATCCTGCGGTGCATGAATTCGTCACTGACATGCGGCTTGTTGTTTGTTGTTGGTTGTGGCAGGCTGAGCTATCTGAGCGAAAAACGTTCCTCTCCGACTCGAAACAAGTGTTACTCCGCGCCAGTGATGCGCTCGACGGGCAGCAAACCAAAGAGAAGATGGCACAAGACGACCGTTCGGTAAGTGACACCATGAACCCGACGATGTCGTCTACGTACCTTTTGTGCTTACTACACTAGCAACGAAACCTTACAGTCAACTCTTAAAGGTGACAAGTTTTCGTGTTCTCGTATTCTCCTCTGCTGGCCTTAGGAAATGGCGAAATACCGGAGCAAAGGAGATTTGGGGGCGCGAACAGAGGTTGAACGAGACGACACTGAGCATATTCTGGATCATCAGTCACGCGTTCGAGTAAGTTACTGTATGTTGGAGCAGGTGGTTGTAGCATAAAGCAACCATGCGGAAGCATGCGACCCGTGACCTAAGTAAGCGTGGGCCTTGATCGATAGTCGCAACGGTCCTCATGACTCGATGGCGTGGAGCCTACCCCGATGGGAATTATTTCGGGGAAGACGTGCTTCCGTTGTGGCCAAGTTCCGAGTGATTCCGTTATAACTTTTACCCAGACCTAACGCGTATTGTATATTTTCTCGATTTGAGAGCAACGGAAGGCTCACCTTAGACCACTTTCAGTTGTGATGACATAGCAGTTGTCCGTCTCAAAGCAACGCTACGTCGAAGTACCTTCGGATAAACATGAGACGTTTGAGACTTCCTGCTGATTGGCAACCACCGATCTATGTGAGGTGTATCAGATGGACAAAGGTCCTTGTCAGCGGCGCAACAATAATAACAATCGTTGTCCCGAACGAGTGCAACAGACGGGTTTCTTTGAGACGTTTGATTTTTAATGGAGCTACGGAAGACTCGCAGGCAACAATATGCTCGACACTGGCTGAGTGCGTCGCAGTTCTCGTACTTGGTGCCGAATCTGCAACATCTACTAAAAAGTACAAATTACCGAGTCGCCCATGCAGTATAGCAACACAGATCTAACCGCAACCGCATGGGGGTTTGCGAGCTCAGATGCAACTTGCGCGACAAGATGAAGATCTCGAAGAGCTGGGCACTCACGTAGAGCGGGTCGGCGAGACAGCGACTGTTATCAACGAGGAGCTCAGGAGTCAAAATAGGTGAAGTACAGGTCTCGCCTCGAAGAATCAAGTGTACAATGCATGTCGTCATTTGTTGCGCAGACTCCAAATTTAGGTCACTCTGCAGTGCTAAAACAGTAGTACCCAGAGGCTGAAATATCCAAGCGAGGTCAAGGGGCTAGACTGTGATTGGTCAAACGAGGAAAACATGATGAGGCTTTTGGCGTCGGGACGGAACTCAGCTATCGCGTGATGAAAAAATTAAATGGCAAAATCATATTGATTTTTGGAGAACGCAAAGAGACCAGCTTGGGACTGCACCCTCCCATGGTGACGTCGTATTGGCGATGACTGCGCCGAACGCGAGGGGCACCTTGGCCTTGCGGAATCCAAACGCGTGGCCCGCTGCTGGGAAAACTGTAATGCGTTGATTCTATGGGCGTGTCGATTATTCGTGCTATTATAATGTAGGCGGGTCGTTGTGGAAGTTCCTTCCCCAATTTGTACGACCAAGAGAGCAAAGTCCGGTCAGTGCGAAGAGGCGGCCAAAAATAGTTTGTGAAGCGGAAGACTGCGAATGAGGCCTGGACCACTGGCACCACTTGCTCATGCTTAGCTCCGTGTTGATGCCAAATAAAATGTACAGCGTCCGCATTGTGCGCATGGTCTATCGCCTTACCTTTTTCATGACGAATCTCGTGTGTCTCTTCATGTCCGCCTTGTGCAGGCTGCTGACAGCGTTGGACGATGACATGGATGAAGCCACGGAAAGCATGAACTTCGTTATGGGACGGCTGGGGAAGCTGCTCAAAACCAAGAGTAAGTCGTTCGACAGCGGTAACTCATCGTTACCATATCAGCTTGTTTCTGCTCCCTCTGAGGCCCCCATGGGTACACCTCGCCCAAACTGTTGCAAATCAGGTCGCATTTTGGAAAGAACGTACCAAAGAGGAAACTGCGACGTTTACCTGTACAACATTCGCTGTCCCTTTTACCCACTGCCGTCTTTCTGCTGCACGTTCTCACCACAGGCAAGTGCCAAATCTGGACGATCTTGCTGCTTTCCTTCATCCTCATAATTTTAGTGCTGATGCTAATATACGTTTAGTGTTGAGCTACGGGCTCGCCTTGGCGGACTGACCGACGGTGCGGCGAATTGGGTAGAGAGAAGACGTAGTGGAGCAACGTCACCCAGCAGGAAAATAACGCCATGTTTTACTCGGGACGAATTATGTTCGATAACCCCCTTTCAGCAGTGGATTGACCGTTAGATCAACCTAGAGGTGTTGCTGTGTGCTGTGTACTTAGCCCGGACTGGTCTATTTCTACTCTTGGCTTCTGTCTTCGCATTCTCGTCTAAGAACTAAATTCCTTTGGGGTGAGCACGTATACTCATCGCCAGGCAGCGTATAGAAAATGGATTCCTCAACTTTACCATGTATATCAGTTTGATAACCTCAGTAGCCTTATGTCTTCAGCTTTCACGTGGAACAGGGTTGTTCGCGCATGAATACGACCTACATAAACACCAAATCCCAGGGCAGGGGTGCCCCCGAACCCTACCGCACGTGCTATCCGGTAACTTTCAAATCGAGGCCTCGGCACGCATGGTGAGTATAATACCGGGAGTGGAGATAGAATGATTTGAACACGTTCACCCTTCGTTGGGCCCCACCCTCGACAGCACCGACAACCTGACGCACAACCTGACGCGTGGTTACGAGAGAACGAAAGCCCAATTACATGTATATGCCCAACAGCGCCAAAGGTAAAAGCTTACAACTCGAGACGCTCACGCATGTACCGGTTTGATGCGCGCAACGCATGCCCGAGTTCGACAGACTGCACACCTAATTACAATCCATCCGATAGTAGCGACAAAGTGCTGATTGGTCAGCGTCTTTGCTCAAGAACTTCTTGTTGAAACAGCCTGAATCCCTCCAGATCTTCCTCCAACGAGCGCTGACACACGAAACACCAATTACACGGGAGTGGGCATCAGAAGTGAGGGCATATAGTGAAGGACAGAAAATGCTGCTCACGTTGCGGCAACCGAGAGCATCGCGAATCCATCGAAATATGGTTTGTACGAGGAAAATGCGCTCCAACAGCACAAGACGCGTGAGCGCCACAGTAGTGCTGATAATGCTCATGATGCATATTCCCCGACGTCCATGACGTGCGAGCTTAGCCGCTAACTCCTCACCACGATAACTTCCTGGGGTAGATTCCCGGCCGTGCTGGTATACGCTGCGCCGGGGGAAGGAACGTCATTTGCATCACGCTCCTGCAAAAAACCGACTGAAGTGTGCTCTGCATATTCGGATGATGGGTCCGCCAGGAATATAGACCTGCGAAACGCACGAAAAGAGCACACAGCAATAGCATGTATTGACGCCCATCCACTCTCACGAGGTTGCGCAAGACGTCACGAGTTATTTCCCGCCATAATCATACCACCCCAGTAACATCTGTGCGCTCATCAGGCGCGTCGTGTAACAATTCACGTGCAATACTTGACTAAGAATGGAAAGCATGCCAACGCCATCAGATCCTACATACGCACGTCCAAGCCATTTACCTTCCTGGCTCCACCTTCTGAAATGCTGTCGTCTCAATCGGTACGCACCAGAGGTATCATCGATCACCAAAGTCCCCCCTTCCCCGGTTCGTCGAATGATTCTCTAAATTAACTACGGGTAACTATGTTATTTTCTCGTTACGCGGCAGTTTTCTCAAGGTTGTGTTACAACATGGCACGTGCCATGGACTCGTGCATACCAGAGGGGTGGAAAACGCAAGTCTGCGCTTGCAATGGACAATCCGACACGATCCGCAAGAATAGGGAAACCCAAACGACGTACTTGGAGGACGCGGCCGAGCACAACGCGTAAAGCGTCGACGGAGCGGTAGAGGAGTTGAACCCACCCTCCAGACCACAGACGCTGGAATCCACAGATGCTGATACACCATCGTCTTGCATTTCTGCCGCAAAAGGTAGCTGGAACGCCAGCCAGTAATTAATTGATAGACGCCAGGCAATCGGTTATTCCCGCACAGCAGAACGAAGGACGACAAAGGCACTACTTGATAGATGCTATGGCAAATGCCTGACGACGAAGGAGGCAAAAAAAATACCAGTCAAACTGGAGTCCGTGACCCGATCGGATAGAAGGCACGAACTCACCTCAGTTCTGTCCATGCCAGCACTTATTGCAGCAAACGTTGTTTCCTGACTACTGTAGTCCAATCTTGGCGGCAGGAACGGCCGCGACGACGAAGTGACCGCCGTCCCCGGGACACCAGGGGGTTGAGTACCTGCCTTCCTTAACGCAAAAGGAGACTCTGGCAGCACTTCTAAGAGGGTAGGCACCGGGGTTCGTGGTCCAGATGAATGTATCCTTATGCTGAAGGTGCTGTCATGACCCCTCTGGCCGACGTGTGCGGCGTCAAAAGGAGGACTGAAGCTAACCAAGGGCTGACCCAGGGCAATGTTTCGTTCGCCAAGATCAGGCCCAGTGGTGTTGTACGAAAATGGAGGGGTGTACTCGGTTGCCGTGCTGTGCCGATGCCCTGCTGTGATGCGAGAGCCACCAGACCCTGACGGCATTGACAGCGATTCGCTGATTGAATTTCGCCTGTACGGCCGCATGAGTGCTCTGCCTCGATCAGCAACTCCGTCCTCTCCTCCCTCTGCTGTCCGAATCATCTGCATGGCGTCGCAGAACCGGGACACTGCTGAGGAACTCTCCGCAATAGAGGATGCTTGGATTTGACAGGAGTCCCATACTTAGTCATACCTTGTATCGGCCAAACGTTCGCCGGAATGTGCCGCTCGTCTACGCGGGTTTTGTATCTACGTGCACAAGTTGTCGGGTGCCACTCTGGTCAGCAACTATGGGGACATTCCAACTAATGGTGGTACCTTGTGCAGGAACTGTGACTTTGTATTTTGTATTCTAACATCGCACTGCCTGTGGTCTACCCATCCTGTAACATCCCTCAAACCAAATTTTGACAGAACATCCGGTTTATCACCAATAGCCACCGCCTGGGCAACAGTCTACGGAGCGCGCGCCTGCGAATTGGCAGGAAATTGTCTTCTAAAAGCATGAGGGGTCATGCCTGCGGCTGAAATCGTTCCCCAATACTGCAGAAAAACCTTGACGAATCTGAGAGAACAAAGTGACTGCAGATTTGTTCGCTGATTGCAATCGAAGCGCTTGGGTTACGGCGTTATCCAGAGAGTGGAAAACATGTTCATCTCATGCTGTCACATACAATCACGGTGTCCCCGCTCCACCCCTGGCATACATTTGCACCCCCCCGCTCCACTTGTGTGGCTGTTGTAGTTGGTCTACATCTTTCAAGTACATGTCGCACCCAGATGCGAATCTACCCAAGGTCGCCTATATTGCGTTTTTGTGCCCCCTGTTATGTGGACCAGGGTGGAATACAAGAAGAGGAAGAAACAAATGGATTATTGCCATTCATCAGCTTACCTCATTGCTACAATGAGAATCCACATGGTTCGACTCCGTGCGTCCGCTGGCACCCGACAGGGTTTGTGCAGAAACGCGTATGAGATCTTCGTTTTCCTGCCGCACAGGAGGAGCCGGTAAAAGCGGGGGCCCTCGAGCATGGATTTCAGCGTTAGGCCCCAATTCCAGTGGCTCCATCATGACGTCGTGCCTGGTTTAATTTGAAAATCAATCATGCAGCAACGTTGATCAATTTTTAACAGCAGCCCTACACTGGATGGACGTTGCTGCATCTCAATGCAAAGGGCATGAGAGACAGCTATGAACCCAAAGTGCAGACCGCCCTCGATGAACAGTGCAAGTGACGATGACACAGAATGATGTATCACATGTTCCGTTGCTCAAGCTACTCAAGCCCAGACTTGCACAGCTGTTCCATGTACAAGCTATCACTTATCGATACATGCCAGTGTTTTACGAAGGACGCAACATGATCAGCAATGGGCCCTGGTTTTGGCCGAACACATTAAACAGAAAGAGTATTTCCTCACCCAAGCGGCCGTCCGCGATGTGGCCCAGGAGTCAGAAACGGTGCTGGACCCTGGCGTGGTCCAATGTGTGTTCGCTTCTCCGCGTACCCATGCCCCAGTTCCGGAGAGGGCCAATGCATCATTGAAATATTCTCCGAGACTATATTCCCGGCGTGCTGGTCATACGCATCGACAGCACCGTCCGGCCCCGACGTTCCGTCTTCAGGCGTGCTAGGCAGCTTTGGCCGGTCGTGGTTCACTTCCGCTGCTGGCATCCTCGAGGCTGCGGCGTTTCTCTCATACTCGTCCGTTACATAGTTCGGGATGAGCGAAGTCGTCATATCGGGCGCTGCAGAAAGGGTGTTGGTTTGTCCGTGCTGATAAGCCTGACGAAGAGCCATACAGGCGGATAGGAACAAGACGCTATTGTCAGAATGATACTAACAAACAGAGGTTGACGGGCGCACGCCATGCCGACACAACAGGTGACAAACGCGTGCGGGATGACACTGATGAAAGCGCGTCGTTTCGTACTCTAACCCCAGCGCACCTTTGAATCCACACCTCTTCGGTAGCGACAGATGACCTTCACACTGCCGTGCGGTGCCTTTAAAGGCTTGAAGGCATAGCAGCTCGTTGCCTTCCGGCCACTGTGACCTGCATGGTCTTCGCCACTAGCGCTGAAGTCCAGACCTGATCCGCAGCTACCTCCATCACGCAACGGGTACAGGGAGAAACCCGTGTCGTCGCTTGAATCTGCCAAAGACACATCCCTGCTCTGGATCCGTTTGTGAACCTATGTCAAAATCAACAGGATGGCGGGAGGGGAGCTGCATATTTCAGCCAGGTTCTTCATGGATATCGCCATTTTCAGGCGCTAGTGTCGGGAAAGCTGTTCGTTTGGACACCACGTCCACGGGGCACGTTTGGGCCAAGGCTGTTGCCTGACTACAAGATGTGTGTTCTGGATGACTTGCATCGCTGGGGATTTAGTGTTTTGACAGTGGAGGAGACCTGTTGACGCCGCGTTGAACAAAGCTAATCTTGGCGGTGTCTCGTACTCAGTTTGTGGGGTTTGGAAATCTGCATCATATCGTAACTATTATCATCCAAACAGACCACGCATTCGTGCAGATAACTCTCAATAATATTGGTTCCACTCACGCTGTAAGCTGGCAGCAACCGCACGAGAGAGTAAAGAGTGCGAAGAAGGATGATGGATCGTTTGAAGAAGTGCCTCAGCTGAGCAGATTTGCCGTCTGCCGCATCTTGCGCCTCGTACCTGCCACCGCACAAACATTCGGACAACTTGATGCTTCCTGCCTTCGAGACCAGCGGGCTATTCGTGACACTATGTTCCCGTTAAACAAGTTCCGTCAGACTACGAGTCATCGCACACCCCATGCTGTAGAGGGACCGCTGTTAAAATAGATTTAACTGATTCACGCCCTAAAGTGTGCCGATTCCGAACATGATCACATGGGTCATCAATGTAGTGTCACGAGCGTTTCTTGCACGTAACGCCGCGTTTTTACAACCTCCGGTTACGATCGAGATGTGAACTCTTGAGAATTATGTAAGGGTCGACACACGGCAGACAGGAGCGAGGGAGAACGGTAACAAGAGACAGGGACAAGGAGAGACAGAACGACAAAACGCACACTCACACGACCGCATACACATTCCCCCATATCAAATTCGCCATCATGTGTCAATGTACCCAATTGATTGTCCGTCTTCACAGAACATTCTCCGCTACGCCCCACACGCCTTCCTGCTTCGCGTTCGCCTGCTTCGAACTCAAAATTCATAGAAGCAGCGCGGTAAGAAGCACTTTACCTCCCTCGAGTGCACCAATCTTCGCAATCCAGTTCGTCCTATGCGTAGGATAACAACCGTGTGCTATGATCGAGGCTAAACTTGAACCACCATTCTCTCAGCTTGACCAGCTTTGCTGTGACTGCTACTACGAAACCTCCGAAAGGGCAGACGACATACCCCGTACGCAACGACGCACGTGATCTCCCATCGCTCCAGCAGCTCGCGGCCAGGGGCCCCGTCTCCTCCTCCACCCTCTACCCAAAATATGTCAATGCCAAGAGGCAGCGTGAGGTCTTTTTCCCATGCTTTCATGGAGTTTCTCACAAGCGCTAGCTCTTGTACGTGCAGAGAGAACTGCTTGACGAAACAACGCACGAGGATACGATCGACGAGCGAAGGGTGTAAACTTGGGGAGGACTTCAATACCTCAGCGTCTCGATGTGCACATCTATTTCTATTGCAGTAGTACAAATCACCTTCGGTTCAAAGTCCAATTTATGCTTACTTCCCTGATTCCTGTAGCCTAAGGTGGGCTGACGCTCACCAATGGAGCCAAGACGTGGCACATCTAGTACTTGCAGCGGCTCACCTTGCTGTTGACCTCGCGTCGCTGTGGTTGAACTAACGAAACTCTGCTGGAAACGACAAGTTCTGCGACCTTGCAGAGCAGCTCAAAGACAACTTGTTCGCATTTGGACCTATCGCTGCTCATCCCTGCTTGGACTGGGTCAAATTGCTGTTGTTACAGCTCCTCGTTTTTCTTGGCCCTCTCTGTCTTCTCGAGCTGCCCCCTACTCTTATCTGCAACGCACGTGCTCTTTGAACATCACCAACGAGCTGTCACCAACAGGAGAACAGGAGGTGGACGAGATGTGGGTTTGCAGAAAATTCGCGTTTTTTAGGTCGGGATACTTCATCATGCAAAAAAACAAACACAGAAGACGCACAAGGAGTCCGCCATCCCTCCATGTGGAAACCGTGGAACACCCCAGCCCCCTCTTCCCTAGACCCAGGCCCATTCTGCACTCTGCACCGGTCGCCCCGGTGGTCTAGTTGGTAACGTCGAATCCTTCTAGAGGTCAGGTCAGGGGTTCGAATCCCGGCGTAAGCGAGCTTTCTTGCAAAGTGAGTTTTTCTCTCGCTTCCGCTTCTGGCCTAGTGGATAGCGCAAGTTCGTGTGTACACAGAGGGAAGAGAGTGCTGAACTCTTCTCGCATTAAAAATCGAAGGCAACTTACCGCAGGAGGGGAGGGTAGAGAGGGGCTATTCTGTGTGACCACGGGTTGGAGTAAACGGCACTAGTGCCGTGAGCGCTGATTTGAAGTGAAGACAAAAAAAAAAAAATCTGCTGGCAGAGAAAGTGCAGATTTGGCCTTAAGGAGCATATGCTTCAGCAGATCCAATTTCAACATCTGCTTGAGCAGAACAAGCGATGTTCGAGCAGAACCACCTGCTCCCGGAGCAGAACCATTTATTGCTGGAGCACATCAATCGAAAAACAAGCAGAAGTGTCTATTTTGCTGGCATATCCGGCTGCAAGGCGTGCCAGAGGCTGCTGGAAGACGGACATAATTGGACTTAAGTCCAACAAAAGCACCTGGGGATCTCACCGTTTGCAGTGCACCTTGTGTCACAATGGTATGCTTTGTCTTAGTTGTTGCATACTTAACATGGTAGCATTGTAGGTCCACTAAGTGAATATTTGCAGCCAAGATTTTGAAACAAGTCTGCCTAGCTGCCCGGCAGTCGCTACATCGCTGCACACCGCACACCGCACCACAACACACCACGGCACTACGGTTCGACGGTCTGGCGCCGCGGCTGCCGACCCCGGTCCCTATCATGTCGGGTATCGACGTATGCACTAGCTCTGGAAACGACGACAGCAGCAGCAGTGATTTATCTGACTTGGAGTTGGTGGAGGTCACACAAGCGCCGGAGTTCCTCTCACGGATGTATAGTTCGACAACCCTGCCGCTACATGAACGCGGTGGAAGGAATGAATGAGTGATCCTTCGACATCCTTTCTGTAGAAAGAGCATTTAATACGGCATGAGACGAGGAGCAACTTGAGCCCAAGAAAGCGCAAAACACGCTAGGTCAGGCACTACTAGCATTGAAAGAGCCAAAACATGATGCATTGTGCATAGGTTGGTGCCGGCATAATAACCACCCTGAACAGTAAACTAGTAGAACAAGAGAGCATAACTGGCCGAAACAAACATATGTATGTGAGGGCAGATCCACCCAAAAGGAGCAGAACACGAGCAGATCCACCCGAAAGGAGCAGAACACGAGCAGAATTGGCGCAAAATTTCGAGCATATGTGAGGGCATAATGGACGAAAGTGAGCAAAACCAACGAGCAGATTGGACTTTTAAAGCAGATGCTTGCCGAAAAAAGGAGCAGAAAAAACAAAAAAGAGCAGAATGGGCCTGGGCCTACCCCTCTCCCCCCCGGGCCAAGCTTGCAGCGCAGTATAGGGGGATTAGGCGGCACGCTTGCAGCAGTGTATTGTATAGGATTTATTGTGTCCATAGTAAAACCGATATGCTCTTCATTGCATAGACCTTCGTGCCGCATCCTAAAACCCAATTCTCTTCATTGGTAGGCTTCGTGTCGTCATACTTTTTCCTACAAAACACACTAGACCTCGCGACCAAGATTGACGCGTGTTCTTGGGTGGGGTGTTTCCATAATTTCCACCAGCTCTATGCAGGATCCCGCGCGCGCGCGCTGAAAAAGCGCCCGAAAATGTCGAAACCACGGGGATTTTGTCAAAATCCATCCGCCTGGGGACATACAACACCCATCCCCCCCCACCCCCTCCGTGACCAAGATTGCAGCGTAGCCCAGGGGTGTTCCGAAGTTTCCGGATGGAGGGTCCCCCTTGAGATACAGAGCAACTGTAGGCCTGTGGTGCTCAGTACATTTTTTTTTTTCAGCGATTTTTTCCGATTGCCAAAATAAAAATGGTGATTATTCTAGCTGCACAAAGACGTTTTTCGGTGAAAATCAGTGACAAAAATAAAAGGTGAAACTAAAAAAAAATTTCCGTGATTTTCGGTGATAATTTGAAGTACTGTTGGGGTGAGCTGCCGACAAAATTTCTTCGGCGATTTCTTTCGGCGATGTTTTCGAAGGATCGTAGTAAGTACTACACGTTCAGACCATGGGTGGTGTCTGCAGCGCGGTGCTTGGGTAGATGCGTGCGCTCTGTGCTCTGTGCTCTGCTGCTGTGCTGCTGCGCTTGAGGGGGGGGTATCTGATAGCCTGTATACACGGAGCCCCCCCCAAAAAAACGGCGGAAATCGGTCGGCGCCGGCAACAACCGGTGAGGCACCTCCCGTTTTGGGTGATCGGCCACTTTTCTTTCAGAAATTCAAAATTCTCACGTTTTACGGTGACCTTTTCAAAATTCGGTAATTTTCGGTGATAGCCTACGGAGCACAGGCCTAAGCAACTGCTGTACTTGCGCCGCACCACACGGTCGAGCGCTGCGCAACATAGCGCGGTGGTTTCCAAGTGAGAAAGCGAAGAGGCGGGTCTCAATCAACAACCCATTGCAGAGTTTGTGGCCAAAGGGCGGAACACCGGAACCCATGAAGGAGGAACTCATGCGATGTGAAGCCGTCGAGCCGCCACCTCACTGCACGCTCGTTGCACTTGATCACGCCTCCACGGGGCGCGAGGCACGCCTCACGCCCCATGCCCCGCAGCAGTTTGGATGCCTTGCCTTTCCTCCACGCAGGTCCACCAGCGGCTCGTGTCCTCATTTTCTCGTTTTGTGGGTAGGTTCTGAAACCGATAGGGATTTCTGTCGCCGAAATTGTCAGACCTATGTTCGACCAAAGAGCGACCATCCGCGACGATCGACGGAGCGGCGGCGGCACGGGCGGCCCAAGGCTGCCCGATCGACCGACCGACCCCACCCAACCCTACCCAAACTCAACCAACCCGATATCCAACGGCGACGAACGACGAAGCCGGAGCGGCGCAATCGACGGCGGCGACCCAACCCCAACCCGATCCCAACCCAACCCAACCCAACCCAACCCAACCCAACCCCAACCCATCCCAACCCAACCCGACCCAAACCAACCCAATCCAACCCATCTCGACCCGACCCAATTCACGCCACCCCGACATAGTCGGGTGAAGTTTCATTTGTTTGCAGAAGAAGGCGAGGTTGTTGTTGTTGTTGTTGTTGTTGTTGACTTCACATTAAACCGTATGCCAGTTGCTAAATGCCAAAATCTAGCAAAGACTCTCAGCCCGTGGTCACGAAAGTGCTAGAGCCATCTGAGGATCTAAAGAACACGCACACGTAGCAAGAAAAAGGTATCCAAGAGCCCGAAGAGGTACTACTACACCTATATATAATCCCTGCAGCACCGTACGCGTGCCCAAAACTGAACTACACGTCCGTCTCACCGTTCGACTACAGCAACATCACCCCCTACCTGTCCCACTCTGTACCAAAACGAATGATTGCCGACTACAGCATACTTGCTGTCTGAAGTG
>CACKRE030001619.1:193405-207777 GCA_902602495.3 Ectocarpus sp. CCAP 1310/34 | reverse complement strand
ATAAATTGACAACACAGATCAGACACAAATGTTTGTCAGAACAGATCAGACACAAATGTTTGTCTGTGCGCCACGGGTCGATGTCGCCCGCATGCTCCGGTGCCGCTGCTCCGTCCGGCGCCGCTGTAGTCAGCCCGAGCATAACGCCACTCGACCTGCTCCGTCCGTACACGCTCTCGTTGCTGTCCTTCCCAGTCGGTTCCTCGCTTTCTCCCTCCTTGCACTCAAGGTTCTTGGTCTGAAAAATAAAAATTCTCGCGCCGAAGGGGTCAACCAGCCCAGTTCAGCTCGTCGCCACCTGCTCCCTCCTCCTTTGATGGCGAAGCCAGGTTACTGAGGCAATGCAGCGCCCTCTAGCCAACCTAGGGCCGTGTACATAGTTCCCGTCCACCTTCTGACGGTGTCTGCCTCCGCGCACAAAAAATGAGATGGGCATCGCTGCCTACGCCGACGGCCAGAGGCCCGCGCATCTACATTTTTTCGCCTGACCCCATCAGTGCCGACCCAACACCACCACGCGCATGCCTCGCGGCGGATATGCGCAGCAGCAAGAAGGTTTCGGTCATCCCTTGAGGCTGAGTCTAGCCCTGCTCGCCAGAAAGACCCCCCCCTCCACTACAACCCATGTCTAAGCAAAAGCTTGTCGAGGAGCGAGGGGAAGAAGGGAGAATATTGATGGGCATTAAACACTTCGCCACATGTGGTAGATACTTGTAGTAGGAAGCCGACCAGGATTAAATCCGTACGGACCAGGCCGCCCAATCGACCGACCAACCCACCGACCGACCGACCGACCCACCGACCGACCGATCGACCGACCGAACGACCGACCGACCGAACGACCGACCCAACCCAACCCTACCCTACCCTAACCCATCACCCTACCCAACAACCCAACTCAATCCGACCCCAAAGCACAACCCAACCAACCGATCGACCAAACCTATATTCTCGGCTTCGATTTCGACCGTACCAAAAAGTGACCCACGCAAAGTGACCCCACTTTCTGTGTTTTGTAGAGTTTGCGATGTCCGGTCTCTTCTCTAGAAGCATCTTGTTTTTCTTCGGTCGATGGTTCTCGAGATTCCGTCGATAGATCTTCCTGTGGGTTGGAAGTGGTGTCCCTCCTGGCCTCGTCCGTCCCTTCTTTCTGCACGATTGGTGAAATAACAGCTTGTATCAGTTTTTGAAAACGGGTCCGTTTTTGTAGGTCGTGTTCATAGATCCCCCGTGCGAAGGGCCGAGACGCACCCTCTCAATCACCTTTCTACCCCAACGGGTCCTAAACTTCTGCTCTGAACTTGCCGCACTCGACGGCAAGGATGCACGTCCCTCCGCGGTAATATTCATGCGGGTCTATGATTTGCGCCGCAATCGAATGTGTCAAGGGTACAGCTCCTCAGGACAACGCATAAAGCGCATATACCGAGACCCACTATGTGTGAAAATGCAGTGCTTCACAAGGCAGAGCAAATCTCCTGAGCACTCGAACCTCATCAGGGATGTACACCAACTACAAGGTTGCACAAGTTGAATTGCACATTTTTTTGTCTCCTTCCAGATTATGGACCACAGCCTGCCACCGAACTTCTACCTCGACCGAATTGACGAGAAAAATCGCAGGCACCATAGTCTACATATCGTTGCCGCCGTACACACGGCCAACAATACCGGATGAACGAACAAAATAAAACAATACCGGGTCTTGGCTTGATTGGATCCCCGATTCACGTTCAAACGGTCGCAATGTGTTCGAATATCACTCCAGAATCTGCCTCTAAACGGGCAGATTCAATTCTACCCAAAACCTTAAACATTTTTAAATCTTTTCAATAGGAGGTAAATCATACTCAATTACTTCTTGACCCACATCAATATCAGAACATCCATAAGACCAATACCATTGATGTCCTACTGCTTTTTTTTGTCAGACTTGGATCAATACGACGGTACGTGATACAAAATGACAAATGGTCAACAAGCATGCACGTGATACGTTGACAATGGACAGTGTGCAAAGGATTCTTTGATTTCGTTCACGGGGATATTTTTGAGTGGAAACCAGGTGCTTGGTGGACAGGCGTGAACCCCGAGAAAGCCCACACAAAGAACGTAACTCCTGACGGTTCGGCACATTAATCATATTTGGCGTGTCCATAAACATAAGCTGCCATAACATCTTCCCAGCTTTTTGCGTGCAAAGTGGAGATGCCGAAAAATGCCAGCTTGTAAGCCACGGGTGTAAAGTATCTTCGCCAGCTGCTCTTGATCTACAAGTCTAACTAAAGTCGGTTCTCTTTGGTGCTCTCTGGGCTGCTCACGATTCCTTTTGTCGCTTTCCGTTAGCTGCACCTGGATCCTCCCTGGCTGCTCTTGAGAAGTTGTCACAGAGTCGATTTCCCCATATTTACCTGGTTTTTCCGTTGACATCTAAATACATCACGCCGTGGCCCTTCATCCATTAGGAAAATGACAATGAGGACGGTTTTCTTTCCTTGGATTTCTTCCGCTTCTTCACTGTTCTCATTCTCCATTCCGGTAGCGTATCCTCCATACGTTCGCTTAAGTCGTAGACAACCCCGGTACTACTTTCACTTCCCAATTTCCCCATCAACTCGACAATGAAACCACTCTCCATTGGGGGCTTGCTCTCTCGACAGAATATATGTCTCGATCACTCATAATGTAGTACCTATCCCTGTCGGTTTGTGACGTTGTGTCAGTAATAAATCAGAGCCTCTGCGAATTTCCTCCAAGCCCTCTCGATCGCTCTACAGGGCATGTTCGTCTAACTATTTCGAGTACGCCTTGAATTGTCTCCTTCCAAGTTGGTACCGTTGCAAGCACGAAGGCGAAACAGGCACTAGGGAATTGGATCGAATTCGGAGCGAAACAAGCACGTCGGTTTCCTGTGCGTCAAGTGAGGAATTATCCATTTCGTAATAATACCTACATCCTGTAAAAAGAGAATTATGGCCGAACCCCTTCCTCCAGAATCAATCACCTTTGGGCTGTGTTGCTCTCTCGTCCAACCACAGTAGCTCGTTGTTGTTGCTCTCCGTTGTTCTCTTTCTCTTGATTGACTGACGCCTTCCAAGCCAATTCACCGTATCCCACGAACATACGATCATAGATCGTCTGCACGGACACACTGAACAGAAGGGCACATGTCTCGGTATAGAGCCCTGATCTAGCATAACATCACGTCTTAGCATCCGAGGGCGCCAAATAACCATGGTCAACTACGATCACCTGTCTACCTGTAAATGCCATAACACTAGCCCAACCTGAGTGGACGTCGGAGAAAAATACCTCCTAGTTCGACGAAACATTAGGCCACATGTCGACAAGGCATTGACAGGTCAGAGCCGGTGTACCGTTGGAACGCACCAAGTTGACTTCAATCATTTAGTGGTCGTCAAACAATGAAGTACCCGTCGGCCCTGCATAGCGAAGCTGAAATTGGTCCGCCGGGGCTGTGAAATCGGGTAAATACGCGACCGCACAAGAATCGTCCTGCTGGGCAAGCGTATATTCACAAAAAACGCTATTGTCCAGTGACCTCGGACGCAACATACGGTACGTGCGAGTGTTAAATCGCATGAAACTATCGCGTCCCCAGAGGATGGGAAACTGCGTGGTGTTTGCAGGAACGATGCCCAAACGGTAAGAGAAGCCCAAGGCGTATCAATGTGGAAAAGTTACACACTCAGACGGACTGTATCGGACGTCTGAAGAGACTCGGATTTACCCAAACCTCCCTACAAACGTACGCTGCCGTGCGAGATGCAAGCCTCTGAGGTGGCCCCCATGGCTTTGATGGTACCAACAGCATTGCTGTTGATGAACGTGGCCGGTCATCCTAAATCGAGCAGAGCACCACAACCATATTGTGATTTGGCTGGCCCAGCATGGATCTTGTGAAGCGTCGTCAACTGTAACAACACCACCTACGACGCAAGGACCATGCTCAGCGAGTACCGGTACGCGATCTTCCTTGTTGTACTCGGCGGACGTAACCGCGAGTACTTCAGCGCGGTAATCCCTTGGAACAGCGCTGATTTTATCCGGTAACCTGACGACGGGGCGACCTCCTCGACGGCATCCGTCGAAATACGCTGTTGCGCTGCAGGGTTAACCTCATGTATTGTATTCGGGAGCTGAACGTTGGACGAAACTTGTGGTTTAAGTGTCGGCGTCGGCGCGTGGTCTCGGAGGAGGTCTCGAACAAACTACAGGCTTTCGCCAAGCAGATTGGAGCCTCGCCACAAAGAGGGTTGGATTACAGCAAGGTCATCCGCGCGATGTCCAATGCCCCATATGGCATCGTATGGGCTAGATTCGACGAGCATTTTGTCGCCGGCGCCCAAAAGATGTTGGCGCATAGCGGGATTTTGCGAAAATTTGTAGAAGGAGGCAACACGCACCACGTTTTGACGCTTGTGCTCCCAAACAGCTTCGTCAAACCCCTTATCTTGGCGTCCGCAAAGCCTATGTTTCATCGGGTCAGAAACATGCATAATCGCCGCAACGTATCATGGTCGCCAAATAGGCGAGCCTTGGCAGCCGCGAAGAATTGTTCTCCACAGGAGTATTCCACACCGCCCACAGTAAAGATGGAGGGCGTCGATTGCGAGAAAACCGACGGGACTTGCCAGAACAACACCATGTCAGGTGTGCGGTACACCTTGCTCGGATCAAACGCTGGTGGTAATCACCTGGCGTCGGTCGGAGGAGGAGTGTTGAAACGAATACCAGCTATATAGCCGAGACGTGGGATGTCTGTTTCCCGGAGTCCTCTACTCTACCAACAGCGCAACCGGGTGGGGGTGTAGAGTCTGTAGTGCTTTCGCTAAAATCCATCACGTTGGAGACATGACGGACCTCCTCCCTTGACGAGGGTCGCGAGTTTTTCGCTGTGTTTTCCGGGAGGTGCGCAATCGAGGCGTCTTCCGAATACAATCATGTCAGCATCTCCGTAGTCGCGGTTGGGGACTGCTCAGTTTTGGTTATCCGGGAATCGCAAACCACAGGAATTCGACGCGTATTTCTTTCGACGCAATCGGTCATACTCGCTTCACCGTGCGGCGAGTGGCTTTTATCGCCGCCTCGAGTTCCATCGGCTGTAGCGCCACAGGCTGTCGATGAACCGTACGCAGCGGACATGTCCAAATCATCGCGCAAAGTAGCTAGACTCGGCGACGCTTCATCTTTTATCGACAAGGTAGGAGTCCTAACTGTCTTACACAAGGACGTCAGAGAGGAGCATGCTCGACAATCCCGACCTTCCGTACCCGCACCTCAAACCGACCCTTGCATTCGTGTAACCAGCACGTAATGGTTTAGGCTGGTTCGCTGGTGGCCACGTGGTGTAATCATGTGTTTGTTTACCCCCGTGATCACCCACGGAGGTTGCCGTGCCCACCCACGGAGGATATCGTGCCCACCCACGGTATGATATATGTCTGGGGATATGTTAACCCAGAGAACCGATCCAGAAGATATATACCTTGATTAACACACATGTGCTCTTCCAGCACGAACCAAAGTCAGTACAGGTTCTGTTTCAGTGAACACATGCGCGGGCTCTCACGAGGGACCCCGCACTTGGATCCCCAGCAGTATACCCCCACACACATATTCTCTGGAGATCGGATCTTGTATCCAAGTACCTCAAACTGCCCCCCCATTTGATACAATCTTCCAACCAATACAAAAACACTAATTAACACTCGAGAAACATCCTCCACAAAACTGGCTACGCATTTAATGCAGAGCGTCTCCATCAGCTTATTGATGAACCCGATGTATTCTCAAACAAAAGAATCGTCCTCAGGACAGTACCTAACAAATATCTGCAAGACATCAGAAAAGCGTCGGAACGGTGACGGACAAATCTGGAAAAACAGCTTCAAAAGAGTTAACACAACATTCTCAAACAACGCAAAGTTTCAACTTCTTGACCAATCAAACCCAGCATTCAGGAAGCACAAGGGCCCCAACCATTACTTGTCAAAACATGTCAAACCCTTCCTCCAATGTGGCGTCCAAGGACCAAATCCTAAACAGCGTGCACATGCTATCGGTGCCTCAGCTGTTGTCAAAGAGACGATAAAAATTACACGCAAATATCCATGCAAACAGCCCCCTGGTGCAACATCTCCCGAAACATGCAAATTCTTTGCCACCCTTATCACACTGGTTTTGGCACAAGACAGCAATATCAACACCAATATCAATACCTAACAGCCCCCTAGGTAGAATATTTTCCCAAAACATTCAGATATATCTGCCTGCGCTTTCTTCCCTCCCTCTTCAATCAACAGAGGATATCAAAACATCAAAGTGTACGAAACAGGCCCCCAGCTGAAACATGCTCTGTGCATACATATGGGAACATATAGCATTCGCTGGTGTTGCGTCTGGAACACATTTCCTCCCCCCCCTGATGCTTGACGCAAAACACAGCAGAACGAAGAAGACGCAAAGAAAATCATGACGAAACAAATCCAACTGGAGCAGAACTCGACGAAAGTACTCTGCTCTGCTGGTACTGCGGCTAGAAACATGGTACACAAATCTCCCCCCCATGGTCCTTGACATCAGTACAAACAGCTGAGTTAAACAATTATTTGTGAATTTCTCATGGTATATAAAGTTCCGGCCACAACACAAGTCCAAACCCGAAAAAAATAAAACTCAGACACGAACAAGAATACTGCACACATGAAAGCCTTGTCTCTCGGAGGCGACTCCTGGATAATTTCTCGGCTTCTGCGCAACGGGAGGGATGCGGTCGACATGGTTAAAAAAAAAAACATGAAAACAACGTGAAGTATCCAAAGTCGGTAACATTTCACATGGTCTCCAATTCGGTGCAGATACGGTCAGGTGGTCGTTGCCACCGTATCCTCGCCATCCTCGATCGACTGGGGGTGTTCACCAGAGCCATTTATCCGTCTTCCGCTTCGCTGCTTCTCCCCAAATTGCGCCGTTGCCGCCCCCCCGGAGCTCTGGCCGAGGCCACCACTCATGTCGCGTCGCGTTGTGCTGTCGCCGGTCCTGATGATGGTGTTGTCGGCGACGGGGCTCGGCCGAAGCCGTCCGCAACGCCGCCGCTCCTGATGATGGTGTTGTCGGCGACCGGGCTCTGACGAAAGCCGTCCGCGCCGCCGCCGCCACCGCTCCCGCTGGTGCCGCTTGGTGGAAAGCATCACCCCCCGGGTTGTGCTCTTGCATTTCTACCTCGATCGAACTGGAGGGCCACTCCCAGCACGGCCCCTAGGACAACTTGAATTTCAGTTAGTCTTCCGGCAACACATACAGTCGAGGGACCCTTTTAGTGCCGGTACGTGCACAGAGCGTTCACCGGCACTAAATCGGGCACCCGGCACTATTGCGAATAGTGCCAAAACGGCACTATTGAGGGCTGGCCAATCCCTCATTAGTGCCGGTACCGGCACTAATGAGGTTGTGTTCGATTTATGGTGTAGCGCCCACGCTTACGGGGCCAACAAAGAACGAAATGGATCGACACTATTACTGTACTGTTGAGTGAAGTTCCAGCATGGGCGTGGGCAGAGTTGAGTTTTCTTTTTGTTGTCTTGGGGCGCTCTTTGGTTCTTCATTTTCTTCTGCACCTCACTTATTTGCTTATTTGTGTACTGTCGTCGGGACAAATTCTCTCCTGTTTGCCTGGCGCACCCGCTTCGATGTTGCAAGAAAAAAAAAACAAGCACGACAGGCAGCGCACCGCAAAAAATCAAACAACCGTTACCACAGCTGTAACCCCTGCCCTCACTACTGTACGTCGGGACAAATTATCTCCTTGTCTGGCGCACCCGCTTCGATGTTGCAAGAAAAAAAAAATGACATGCACGACGGGCAGCGCACCGCAAAAATCAAACAACCGTTTTTTTAGTGCCACAGCTGTTCCCCGCCCTTACTCCGTAGCAACAAACTCCCTCATGTCTGCCTGGCGCACCCGCCTCTTGGAATGCGCTGCAATCATCGCCATCTTCGCTTTCGCTAGGTAGAGCGCCGCGTCTCCATTGCCGCTCTCCTCTGCTGCCGCTTCCAGGACGCCGAAGTGAGACGACAGTTCACCATAAGCCGGTGGGACACGGCGCGCGAGCCCCGTGTTGTCATCGCCGCTGTCCTCCTCCTCGTCCTCCTCCTCGCGGCCGGTAGACACTCGAGTCCCAGCCAGCTGTGCCGTCATGTCTTCCACCGTATCCTCTCTGAGAGCCTCAACCACTTCATCGTCGTCCTCGATGGTAGCCCACCCTTGAATCGCGTTCACCGCTTCCTCCAGGAGCGGCTTTCCGGGTTCGATGCGGAGTTCGGCGATGAGTTCGGCGATGTCCTCGTCCTCGATTTGGGTACCCTGCTTGTGCGCCTCGTGCACGCTCGTGCTCAACGTGTTGAGAGTCTCCGTGAGAGCCTTCAAGGTAGGCTCGGCGACGTGGAACTGGGACTTTCCGTATTGCTTGGTGAGCTCAGCGGCCATCTCGTCCGGAAGAGTCTCGGCTTTGACAAAGCACCTGATCCCAGGTAGCGCAGAAAATGTCATGCATACGTTTGTGGGTGGACAACAAGCGGATGTTAGATGAACCCAGGGACGATCAAAGACTCATAGGCGGGGGAGGACTCAAGTTTTTGCGAAAAGCAAAGAAGATATGTATTCGGATGTTGGAAAACTCAGTCGAAAACAATATAATCTATCCGTACAACCTTACCCACGTTACCTTTGTACCACCAAAGCTATGTGCACCAAGGCGCGAGTTGAACAGTTTACATTATAAACAGCGATTGCACATGCTCAAACCTCACCTGGCGATGTCCTGGGCGGTGACGCTGGCCCATGCTTTCTGGAGAAGTTCAGCGGCATCCCGCACGTGAGGTTGGTGCCCTTGCGCCAGCCCCATTGTCCCGGCCTTCATTTTGCGAGCTTTGGCCTCGGCACGAAGGGTGTCAGCCACCAACATGGTCGATGTCTTCACATCGAGCAGCTCCTTCCTGTAGTTGCACTTTGTCTCGGCGATGATCCCCAGATCCACAGGCTGGTGTACGGAGGTGCAGTTTGGAGGGTAGAACTTGATGGTAACTTGCCCCCGATCATCCACTAGATCACCGTGAGAAGCACAGCCGTCCATCAGAAGCAGCACAGGTTCGTGAGTGAAGCGCCGAACGAACGGGAGGAAGACCTCACACCACCACTTGCGGAAAGTCGCGGTGTCGGACCAGGCGTTGGCCTGCGAGAAGTACTTGAGAGGTGAAGGCGTGTCGTTGAAGCAGCGGGGACCCTTTGCCTTCCCGATGATGGACATGTCAACCTTTGCAGTGCCGTCGGCATTGGCGCACATGATGGCAGACAGTCGATCCTTGAAGAACATGCCCTTGGAGCCCCGCGCCGTCTTCCGATCCTCCAAGTTGGAGAGGTACGTGCGCCTGGGCATGAGCTTCCACTGGAGGCCTGTCTCGTCGACGTTAAAGATGAGCCTAGCCGGGTACTTTGCGCAAAGGGCCTTGAGTTCCTCCATGGCTTCCTTGATGGCCTCCTTGTTGACGCTACCAGCCTCGCCATGAAGTCTCACGCTGTCGATGCTGTTGCGCTTCACGAAGTTCCTGGCCCACCTTTCGCCGGCCTTGAAATCCTCGACCCTCGCCTTCACTTCCTTAGAAGCTGCTGGATCAGCCAGCAGGGTTGCCCTGGCGGCACGGCCGAAGCTTCGAAGGACGTCGCGCGTGACGGGCATCTTGGTCTTCCGGGCTTTCTCTAGTAGGTCAAGAGCTATGGCGTCCACCTATTGACCGTCAAACGAGGAGTAAACAATAAAGAGGGTACAAAAGATAGCACGATTAGTTTCGAACATTAAGCCTCGTTGCACAGTGCATCGTAGTGGGAAGGAAACATTTCCGGGCATTTGAAAAACCACAGAAGCTCGCCGCTGCATCCGCATGTGTATTTATGTATTGTAACTCGTTTGAAAGAATAGGTGTGCGTGCGATGTAATGTACCAGTACAGTACAAACAAGTACACATTTTTGGTTCGCAGTTTATATGCTGGCGCAGCAGCGCACGAACGATAAAACAACAAAGAAAGTTGAAAAAAAAGGTAACACAAAAAAAGACACAAACGAACGACGAGAGGGAATAAGCTCAACAAGTACTGTAACAGTCGAGAAATAGAAGAAACATGGGGAAAGGGAACAGAGAACAGGGAACAACTTGACAAGAGAAGAAGAAAAAAGAACAAGAACATCAGATAGACGAACAAGGCTACAGAAAAAGGTCCTTGCAAAAACGAAAACTCTTTGCAAACAAGGCCCGGCAAAAAAAAAAAGGCAAAGAAGGCGCGGGAACTACGCGTATTTTTTTAAAACAACAGCAGAGTAGCGCACCTCCGGATTATTGCCTGTGCGCACGTTTTTCTTGCTTCCTCCGCGTCCTGCAGCAGCCTCGGTCTCGTACTTCTTCCTGTTCTTCTTCACATCCCAGACCAACCGTTCCGAGCACTTGAAGCGATCTGCTAGCTGCTCATGAGTCACCTTCTGATCCATCAGCTTCAGCATCTCACACTTGGCGCTGAAATCTGGCCGCGCACGAGGCTGAGACTTGTTACTCCCCCCATTCGTGGCCTTCGGACGTTTAGATTGTGCCTTCCCAGTGCTGTCTGCTGCTGACACTTTGCGCTTGCCGGCTTTGGCGACGCACGCGCTGCAGATGCGGTGATTCTCGTTGCCTACATCAACCACACTGCCGCAAATGCCGTGCAGTCGCCCGCCACATCCTCCCTGGCAGCCGTGACCATGAGGGTCTTGCGGCGTGGTGTCCTGTAGTTGGCACAGTTCACCTTCCGCACAGGGCATGGTACGCCCCTGTGTAGAGCTGTTCGGGTCTGCAGCAGCACGTGTACCCTATTTCTGTGTGTGGAGTCTATGTTCTCTGCCCTGGGTTGTGCGTGTGTGTGTTTCGCGCGTGCGGAGTACCGGCACTATTGGGGGTGATAGCAGTGCCGAACCGGCACTATATCGGGCATGCTTTACTTAGTGCCGGTCTGGCACTATTGAGAGCTCCGCCTGTGTGCAGAGATTTTACCGGCACTATACCGGGCATCTGGCACTATTCAACCGGCATTAAAAGGGTCCCTCGACTGTACTGATGTACATGACCTTTCTCTCCACAGCAGCTGCGTTCCTGCTGCTGCTCGGAAGAGGGAGCAGCGGGAGGGTGTGGGCGTTCGTTGGGCACCAGCTGCTGCTGTTACTGGTAGGGCACAGTAAGGACGTGGTTGTGGCGGCTGCTCTGCTGCTGCACTCCCGGCATCACCTGCTGCTAGTGTCAACCGTACCACAAATGGGGGTTGTTCCCCTCTCTCTCTGAAAAATATCGATTTGGATCGATCCTTCTGTCCTTGTCTAAAAGTAATCTACCGGATCCACCGCCGGGCCCACCCCCGGCATGTACACCTCCTCCAGCTGCCCACCCAGGTTGACCACCTGCTGTCTTCCCAGGACTCTCTAACACAGCGATCTTGTCCATCGCTAGTTGGACTTTCTTCCTCAATTCCTTTACCGCCCTCGCCGCGGCTGTTGCACTCTCCGCAGCTGCTGCCTTCTCTGCAGCATGTTCATCCGACGTCGGTCGAACTTCTTAGATTCACTAATCGGGTTGGTGTACCCCCGTGACCATCCATGGTGGTTGCCGTTCCCAGTCACGGAGCATACCGTGACCACCCACGGTATGATGTCTGTCTGGGGAATATGTAAACCCAGAGATACATAACCTTGATTAACAAACACGTGCTCTTCCAGCACGGACCGAAGTCAGATCAGGTCCTGTTTTAGTGAACACATGCGCGGGCTCTCACGAGGGGCCCCGCACTTGGACCCCCAACGGTCTACCCCCCACATACATATTCTCTGGAGACCGGATCTCGTATCCAAGTAAACCAAACATCGTGCATTGTGTAAGCTACTCGAGCTGTGTTTAATTGAAGTCGGGGAGCCGCCTTCAAGACAGGTCGGTCCTTGAGTTCCTAACCTTGGGGTATGTGTATTGACGTCAGCGCCGAAGCTGCCGTGTGTGCATGCTGCTCGAGCAGTGTTTAATCTCCGGGGAGCCGCCTTCAAGACGGGTCACTTCATTAGTTCCTAACCTTGGGACATGTGTATTAACGACAGCACTGAAGTTGCCGTGATCGGGAGTGTGGTAGCTCTCAGGACGGCTGGAGAACGGCACTGTCGCAAAAATTCTCCAAACGTTGCTCCGTTGGGAACACCGAACGCATTCAGCGTTGTCAAGGTGTTTCCACGGTCTTCATGCTTTAAGTGGGACGCGATCAGACAAAGAAGGTGCTTGAATGCTTCTCCTCCGTTCATATCGTCGACCATGCGCTTTCACCTACACAAAAATGCCATCGATAGAGCTAATGAGGTCACCAGTGGTTTGTTTGTTTGGGGATATGGTGTTAATGACGGCTTTCTTCAGTGGGCTTTCCCACCCTAACCGCACGCATCGGATTTATCAAAACTGACGAAAGCGTCAGCCTTTTGCAAGACATTTAAGGGTGCGGGCTTTATTGAGTCTAACAACTGCGGCACTGCCTGTTTCAGGTTTGCCGGCCAAGGAATCGATGGTTGTATACGACTATCCCTAATCTTCGTCTTGATGTACTAGGCACTGATCTATTCGTGCAGCTTCTGCAAGCACTTCAGCATTATTGATCTCTCCCTCGCAAGCACGAGCTGTCGTTGACGACAACGGTTGAGGGTTATGGCCCACGAATGCACTGTTACGTGACATCAATGGGTGGTCGCTGGACGCGACATCAACCAACAACGATTCATGCCTGTCATCACGTGGGGCGGTCAGGGGTTGATCCAGACGCTCCGCCAGTTGTAGATCGGTGGGCTGTTGCTGTTAGTGTGCGTCAAATATCATCTCAGGGGAATGATCGGATGGGCATGGTCTATCCGATTCGTCGCTGCTTCGATGCCCGCGGCGGTGCCCACGGCGGCGTGGGTGGCTATGGTTCCGGCTACCACGACGGCCACGACTCGTGTCCTCCTTGCTGGCGCTCGTAGTCGGCGAAGGCTTGCGTTCCACACCGGCCTCGCCCTGGCGGCATTTGGACCCAGACCGCTTCGTGCCCCGTGTGCCTCAATTCGATCTCTTTGGAGCTACTGGCAAACATGGACGCCCACGCATCGCTTTTGCTAGCCGCGGAAGAGCGCGACCCTCGCGAACCACGTTGACCGTTATAGTTGCCACGCCCACGGTTGATTGACGAACCGTGACCGCTACCACGACCGCGGCTGCCACGGCTGTGTGAGCTGCTGCTGTCGGTAGCTCGTTCCTTATTCAACTTGTGGTGAGTGACTACATGGTAATCGCCCGTCTGCTTGACGAATGCTGCGGAAGCACCGTAGTAGGCCTATCGAAGGTGGAAGGCACCAGTTGACCTCCGTCGGGAGGTGGCCACCGGTAAATTTATCGTCACCTGTGAGCCCGTGCAGAAGACGCGTTACAGCTTCTATCACCTGCACTTCTATCGTGGGGGCATGATCGACGTGCTACAGGAATTAACGGAGCGTGACCAAAAATATCTACGAGATTATCAACATTGTCGTCAACACTGTAGCCGCCTTGGTGACTCGAATTCTGCATGCTTCCGTGAAGGCTTGCTGGTGCACGTGGGGGAAGGAATGTCAAGAAACCATTCATCCCCCTTTCGGAGGCCGGGGTCCTGCGGTCCTTGCGCCATTTGGCTGTGTAACGGTTGGGCCGGGGGCTGAACCACATAACCACCTCCAACGATGGATAGCGGTGGGTTCAGCAACAGCCCTTGCTGCTCGTATGACATACCGTACCCCGAAGGGCCGGCGCGCTGGGGCTCGGAACCAAGCTCCTTCGAGCCGGTGAGCGCCATGTGCTGCGAACCAAATGCCTCAGGACCGGTGAGCGAGGGATTCGCACCAAACCCCTGTGGGCCGGTAGGAGGGTCTTGCGTCAAACCAAATCCCGTAGGATCGGTGAGCAAGAGGCTCTGCGAACCACACCCCGAAGGATGGGTGCGAACCTGCTTCGAACCGAAATTAATCTCGGGATCACCCCCTTCAGAACCGACGGCATCGGCTGCTCTTCAGGAGATTGTTGTTTGTTGTTGTTGTTTCTCACATGAGCTTCATAGTCCACAAAAAATGGGGAGCCCGTGGTCTCAACACCCGGCACATACGACGCCGCGGGGAAACAAAACAAAAATAGGGTACAAACCACTCGGAAAAAGAAAACAAAATGATAAAAAGAAAAGAACAGGTATCGCATCGACCGTTCGAGAAAAGAGCCCTCGGAAACCGATAAAAAAAAA
>CACKRE030001619.1:125804-177361 GCA_902602495.3 Ectocarpus sp. CCAP 1310/34 | reverse complement strand
CCCCCCCCCCCCCTTCAAGGACCCCTGCGAGCTGCACTTTATCACCCGGGCTACATAAGATGCCACACCCCCCACAGGATACCACACCCGGTGATAACATTTTTATAGCCAAAAATGTATCACCGGGTCTTGTGTAGTCAGTAGGCAACCTCCGCAGGGCGAGTAGTAGGTGTGCCCCGACCTTGTTGGTAAGTCAATTCCGGCCTCGAAGTGGGTATGTCGTCCCGTTGTAGATAGTGTTTGATGGTAGGTAGACAACTTACGAACACAAATTGGTCGAGATCGGGGTTATTTTACAATGGATGCATCGATGGATGGATGTGGTCGAGGAAAAGAGTCATGGAATCATCAATCACGATCAACTTGCCATTGATGTGCGTGCGAAATGCGGCGGAACATACTTCCGCGTCGAGAGGGTGCAGCGGTGTGGCCCGAACCTTTGTTGGCAGGGAAAAATGGTAACACGCAGCCATTCCAGAGTCGCAGGGGTTGTCCATCCACCTGTAGACTGGACGGGGCTTCATTTTGGTGGAGGATAGGCAACAGGCACAAGTTCATCGAGATCGGAACAATGTAGTGCCGGAAGCACCTGCCTCAGTCTCGTCTTTCCTTTTTGTTGTGAAGGCCGGTCACCGACACAGCAAGACGTTGATGCAGGAGGAGGCACCAATCAAGCTGAAACTTGCTGAGGACGTCCGTCGTAAGTAGTGCAAGCGCCGATGGTCTCGTTCCCCGCGCCTCGGGCGTTCGGCTCAAAAGCATGCGTGGTTCGGAGCTTCGGGTAAAGGTGATCAGCATTCATTCATCCACATTTTTTTCTGTTCTGTGGGACCTCTAGTTAGAGGCCCTACTCTAGAGACAGAACGGTCTCGTAGAGAAATTATTGAAGAAGCTGGTGCGGGAAAAGTGCGTTACTCGTCGTCTACATCTTCGTTGTCTAGGCGCTGCTCCTTCTTCTATCCAACCCAACTATCGACAAATGCACTGCACGCGACTCTGGTGTGCCGATGGCCTCAGCAGCCAATCAACTCCGCTATTGCGTACGACGGGGCTATGAATCTCCGTTGAGAGCAAGACAGGCTAGATCGTGTGTGGCGATGGGTTAAAGCCTCCCTATGATTGAACGTAGGCATCATAAACGCCGTGGTTAACCAACAAGCGATGTGTGAACTGAAAATTCAACGAGAAAAGCTTATAAACTACATAATGTACCAGCTATCGTTCTTCCTACGTTCGGCACAGACGAGCAATAAGCCGGCAAAGGTCCATCGGGTGGTAGCGGAAGGGCTTGGAAAGGTCCATGGCAGGTACCGAGCCTGCCGTAACGTCCAAAAGATCGTCGAGTAATACCGTCCACAAATCCTTGTCGAGAGCAAGGCTATGGTAGCCCTTCACAACAGCCGTGGCCACGGCTATCACAGATGACGGGCTCGTCTCATTCCAACGTGCTTCAGGACACATCACACTTGTTTGCGAAGTCGATCCCCTAGTCGCGGTTTGTACACACGACAGAAGGACATTTTCCGCAGTGACAACAGAAATAGCGCCCCACGACATGAGCTGTAGTACAGGCTCGCACGGGGGGAAACGGAGGCAACGTTCTTGGCCGGGATCCTTGTCCTTCCGCCAATATCTCGCGTTTTGTTCCCATGCCCTTGCAGCAAGGTGAACCAGATTTCCAACAACGTCGCTTGACATGGAGCCCAGCGTGGAGCTCTTCGGAATTGATCGCCAAATGCAGTCAGGCAATGTCCGGTAGAAGAGTGCCAGCGAAGCCAGAAAGGTTTCCAGGACGTTTGGATCCTGTGTCACATGATCACGAAACCTTTGCGCCGGCGTCCTCTCGAGTTCCTCAGACACATCGTGGGTGTCGTGGATGGTTTCTGGGATACGACTGAAATCTTGACACCGTCGAACCGCGTCCACCAGATGCCACGTCTCGCTGATGATGGTTTTTGGGTCGTTTGACTCGATATCGTCGTCGGTGCTGCTGATGGACACGCGGTGCACCGCTTCTAGAAACCCTTGACATGAGCACTTGTCGACATGAGCACATTGCTTCGATGCAGTAGCACATAGCTTCGATGCAATAGCACATAGATCAGATGCTGGACCTCTAGGAAGCAGGCTTGCGAGTACCTCCGGGCTTTTGGGGCTCCGGCATTCCACACCACCTGTCGATTGCTCCTTCTGAGCCCGTTCAAGGTCGTTGTGATACGTGTGATACGCACCCACCGCCTCCACAACCTGCATGGAAACGCATCATGGGGGGAGAACAGACCGCCGTCAGATGACGCCAGAACTGGATCGCGACCAAGTGCACTTACTCAATAGATAGGCGTGAACGCGGGCTGAACGATTGCCGGGTAGTCAAGGACACCGCCACCCTCACAACCCTAGACAGGTATGTACCTACCCACTGCAAACGCATTTTGCTCGGTACAAACAACGAAGCGTCACCGTAGCAGTCATCAGCTCCTCGATTTTGCTGGCAGCTGCTTGCTGTGCGTGGTTACCAGCGATCGTCGCCGCCGTCTGACGAACCCTGCCACATTCAACAAGAGCATCGTGTGAAGCTTTCATGGTCCGTTCCGACAACGGCAATCAAGCAAAACGTAGGGTTAGATCAGCAACAGGCTCAGACCTTTCCACCTATCTCGGCAAATGGGTGGTGCCTATACACGTCTGACTTAGGAACTGTGGTGGATAACTATCGTGCTGGATTGGGCAACAACAGATATCACACCAGATTGCAACGAGGAAATTGCGAACCTCTACCGGAACTTCGCACCGCATAAAAACGCCAGCACCAATGCAGAGCTTGCGTTACCTGAGTGAGAGCGAACGCGGAACAAGCGCTAACGTGGTAGCTTTGGCGATAGCGTTGCCCCGTTTTCCAGCAAGAGCCCTGGCGTTGGAAGCGAGGCCCTCACCAAGAACAGCTGTTGTCCAAGCAATTTGCAGGTCAAGGTGCTGCCTAATAAGTCCTTCGCCTGCTACGTTGGATGCGGGCCGTTCGTAGTCCAGCCTATCGGTCTGGTTGATGGCCACTTGAAGTCGCCTGACTGCACCAGCCACCGCGGGCCTAACGACCGACACCAAGACCTCCTCGCACGCATTTTGCACAGAGCGACTAACGACAAAATCAGCGGATGCCTGCAACTCGCCCGGCAGAGAGTGAAAAAAAGCCTCCACCAATCGAAGGCGGGCACTCTCGGTGTGAGCGTTTTCTCGGGCTGTTCCAGCGTTTTCATCCGAGCGTCCACGATGTATCTGCTCAGGGAGGCTCGACAGCGCGCGTATCGGTTTCAACGAATGCGGCTTGATGACCCGTCTACTGCGGGGACTAATGCCGCTCACCCCAAACGTTCGTGGAGACTGACCCGCCCGGAGCGGGGTGGTGTTTCCTCCGACAACGAAACCTTGCTTCCACCCCCGACCAAGGTTTCTTGTCAAGGTCAGGACATCTTCCAGGTAAGGGCAGCAGTGCTGTATGAGGCGGCGGCTCAGCACCACTTCACCATCTAACGATCCAGGTGCAGGCTTCAGTCCCAGTTTCGCGTATTGCTTATCGCGAAGCTTCGTGTATTGGTTGCCGCAATTTCTCGGGGCATCAAAGTCGATGACGGTAGTAGTTTCTGGCGGAAACAGGCGATACCCGTGCACACCAAGATCAGAACCCAAATCTTGGAACAGACTCTCGACCTGAGAGAAAAAACGCAAGGCAAAGACATAAAGCGTTCAGGATCTGGTCCCTGGGGCAGAGTCGGTTCATATCGAGATGACACCGTGACACGGGGGTATCGTCAGGAGCTTAGAAGAAAGCCATTCATCGTTCACGCTCCTTACCAATAATAAACAGCGAGTTCTGCAAACGCACGTCACCCTGGCCGAATGCATTCGCCAATGGTTTTCTTGAAACCTCAATATATGACAAAGAAGCTCATCAAGCAAAAAAGCACAGGCAGGTGTAGTAGCATGGTGAAAGCGATCCATCAGCTTGTCGGGCGCACGATCGGAGTTCCATCACCTCGCAGCTCACGGCAAGTAGGGACTCCGTGAAAGCAGGATGGTCAGGCTGCATGAATGGCTGAGCGTGGAGCTTCGCCAAAGTGCCCAGGATACGTCGATAGGAGTTGGCCTGCATCGTGCAAGACAAATATCGGACAATGTGATCGTTTCCCAGTATCCACCCATTTTAACTGCGTAGTAGACATCGTCCCGAACTCGAAAAGCTGCATCTAGGTAAGTGAGGAAACGAGCCAACAATGTCGACCGAGTAGTCACCGACCGATGCGAGACTGCAAAAGCAACAAAAAAGGATTGGTACATGCGCACCCGCCGTAAACTCAAAATCAAGGGGAAACGCAGAGCAGGGGAACAAGTGGCAATCGCCTGACAAGCTTAGCAGATGCTCGTAGTCACCTGTGCAGAAATTTCATCCCATTTCATCATCCGCAGAAAGTCCGCCATCCATGGCACAGCACCCATAAGTCCAGCCGTCGACCAAGCGTGGTCAAGGTACGCTTCCAGGGGCAGCGGACAGCCTGTCATTTGGGCCTGTGCACCCAGGTACAAACCAACAAAATAAAGAAGAGGCAAGATCATTCTCATGCACTGCGTGGAACGGGTCTCCGGGATGCCCATTGGCATGGCGCATCGGCCGCCCCACGCTTGAATGAAACGTGGCCTTTCACAGCTGTTGTCTTGTGGTCAACATGGCCACCTCAAGCTCCTGTCCGACGTCTTGGAGGTGCAGCCTACTATGGCAGGCACTTCGAGCACTGCTCGAAACTTGCCCTTTAAAACGAACGCGACCCCCTTTTCGAGTCGTACCTGGTCATTCGTGGATGCCAAAGGAGGCTCGTGCCTACTTGACGCCGAGTCTAAGGCTGAAATGCCCCAGTTGGGACTAAAGGTCAAGAGGCCGAGAAACTTCGCGAGCACCTGTGAAAAGAAACACCCATTAATGTGGTTAAATGTGATAAAAGATACTTATTGAGTCAAACAAATTGCGGGACTTCGATATCCACGCCGACCAACAATCTGGCATTGGTTGAGGCAGGATCTTCTGCGGGTTCGTCAACATACTGTGTGCTGCACACATTCCGGGCCTGAACCAGTACGGTACAATGAACCGCAGGAGGGGGTCCAGCCCCCCCCTCCTATGTGACCCCGGTTGGGTCGTCTAGCTAGTAGAAGTGGAGGATAGGGGCCAGAGGGGCAGACGACAGAGTGCAATGATGGGAGAAAAAAAAAAAATGTGAAAGCACGAATGCCATGTCGAATGCGGATGACCTAGGATGCCCACAGCAAGGATTATCCGCAAACAGGGTCTCATCGTGTCGTAGCTGGCGTAGCCTTTCATACTTCATTTACGTTCGGCGCACCTTCAATTTTACCATGGTCCCCGTGAACCCTCTGACGCCCTTGTTGACTGCTGGGTTGCTCGTGTCGCTCGCCGCGCCACGTTCGTCGACGTTTCCGACTCCCTTTCCCCTTCCCTTGAAGGTGTGTAGTTGCTGATAAAGTCCAGCAATCCTTGCCACAAGTTCTGCCTTCAAGTGGCTATTAAAGGTGTAACTATCTAACACCAGCAGCACGTGGTAGAAAAATTCCTGTTGCGCCCCACAAGCATGCAAGGCACTGAGGTTGTTACATTACGGGCATCTCGGTGGACAAAGGTCAAAAGAGACACAGGTGCGCGCGTGTCCATGATGAAGCACAAAGCGAGGTTGAACCAGTATGTGCACCCCATGATCATATGCATTGATTGTTATCAAGTCATCCCACCTGGTTGCCGGGGAACCAGCGGAGCTGCAATGGGGCCGTAGGAACCCGTGTGCTTTGTGCTGGTGCTTGACCCTTGCCATACCGTGGGCCCGTGCTAGATTTGCGGGTCTGTGGTTGTCGCACTCCTCCCCTGGCTGTACGGATTTCTCCGACAACGTGAGAGCCTCGATCTTGTTTAGCGTGTGTTTGCCGAGGTTGTGTCCCAGGATGCCGAAGTTTCTGACTACTCTTCAAAGCGTTGCCATCCTGTCAGTTGTGTTTATGGCGGCAGGAAAACACAGCAAAAACTGTGCATGATGCAAAGGGAAAACTACTGTAGACGTGCGTAAAATGCTGAACCATTCTCCAAACGCTGCAGCGTTTCTTGGTGAGGACACCTGGAGGAATCGAGATATAGAAACGTATGAAAGGGCTACGAACTTGGTCAGTACCGCCAAGGTTTCGATATTTTTTTCTGGCGATAACCATGCCTAGCGAATAGTCACGACAGTTGCAAGCAAACATCTAAGGGCATGGTCGTCCGATAGTGGATATGTGCAGGATAACGTGTACGTTTAATTATTCTTTTCGAATCAACTAAGTTACGGTGGGTTCGCTCAAGCAGACACTATGTGCGCTTCACGGGAGGCGCAGCCGTGTGCAACTCGAGAACGAGAAACCACCACCACGCCGGACGCAACGAGAGCGCAAAAAAAATCTGGATTGGACCGTACTCGACATGTTCGTGACTAGCTTCTCTACACGACACACACTGCCGAATAGGCTTCGCTATACTGCCGCAGAGTCTTCATTTTGTCCGCGTACCTCGCCGGAGCTAGGTGTGCTGATGCGGCGATGAAGCTTCTGCAGAGTCTCACGGCCCTTGTCCCCAGCGGGAGCGACCAGCGCCATTACTTCGGAGTCAGTTTCCTCTGGAGGAGCAAGACCCCACCCGACCAGCTGATCCAGAAAGTATTGAGCAAGCCATCCCAAATTTTCCGGGGCTAGACCGCTTATCAAAGCAGATGCCGCTGTTCTACTCCACAGGATCGCACCGGCAGAAAAGAAGAACGACATCATAGTTGAAAGCGACTACGCATAGGTCAACATTTATCAGGGGCAAGCAATGCCTGATCAGGATTGAAAGAACACGCTGGGTGAAAGCACCCCCTGCTTCCTGCACCCTTGCCATCGAAGCAAAGCGACAAACGCCTCATCGCTGGTGAGAAATGGAGAAACCACCCCAGCACCTTAGATCTTGCAGAGCGCGATCCGGGTATTGCTGAAGCCCCTTCTTGGAACCCTGGTAGTCGCGAAGCAAGGCTCCAAACCGGTCGACACTCTCCTGGCGATTCTGGAACATGCTTCGGTCAGATATTGTCCTAGGTTAGTTGAGTCAAGGAAATTGCGGTCGATCGACAGTTTCAGAAAACCAAAGGCTCACGTGGGAATGTGAGCTCTCAATTGGGGCTACTCGAAGAACAAGGTCGGACCGAAAAGTAATTAGTGGGTACACCACAACCCTCATTCGAAATCTCCACACCTCCAATTCTTTATCGAGTCTTCCTCCCGCCATTGGAGAGCAGCAAACGGTGCCCCTACACTCTGCACGATGGCCGTATCATCGGCATTTTGCTGCCCAACATTTCGTGACCCATTGCCGTCAGAGTTGACACCGTCGCCTTTAGCTTCACAGAGAACATGACGCAAGTCTTCGATGAGCTCCTCCGACTGGCCAAAACGACAAGAACAGTGCAACCGAACAGGGGTACAAGTACATTAAGTGGGCACATGTCATGACTCAACGATTCGTAAACAAGCACCCAAAAGGGTGTGAGGTCCACAGCACCAGTCGAACACAATTCCAAGCAGTGCTGATAGCACAATTTCGAGTGCAGCAATTCAAATCTCCCGATATTCCATAAACTGCACGAAAGACGCAATGTAAACCTGAGAAGCAAGGGCCAAACTTCCAGCCAAGAGGTCGATCGTGTCCGTTCCAATGTGAGGAAGCAGAGACTTGAGCCCAAGGAGGACACCAGCAGCGAATAACCGACAGTCCAGGCCGGTCTTGAAGATGATCTTCATCCTGGCCTGACTCGTTCCATGTTGGTAATCTCTGATTTCCTTTGAGCTAATTGCGGAGCTGCCGCTTGGTGGATGATCCTCCCGACGGTCCTGCTCCAACTTCAAGGTTCTATCGCCCCCGCTACGTGTAACCTCCGAGTGCACGTGCAATAGCCGTATTGTAAGGTGCATCTCCGTTGCCAGACTTGGCACAAATCTTCGGATCATGATGTGCACGTATAGCGATGCCAAGATGGCGAGGGGCTGCTCACTTCCCCGCAGGCGTCCCTGCGTCGGACAGTTAAAACCAAACCAATGAAGATCACAGTCATATGTTAGAATTTGCTTTCAGATCAGCATCCACTGATAAACGACAACGTCACCCAAGCCCGACGAGCTATTCATGGCAAATCACCTTAGACGCTTGGAGTGAAAAACATAACCACGAGTGGCACCCCCCATGATGATATCAAAATTCGCGGACTGGTGCCCATTCATATCAGGGTGTCGCACCTTTTCAACAGGAGTTGCGAATGGTGTTGACGTATTGACTGGTGGCATCGGTGGAGCGCAACCGCCCCGGGAAGCACCTCCACCACCAGATGGCGATATGGGAACAGCCTTGGCTGACCTTGTCGGAGTCTGCAACACAGAATTGGTTTTCGCCGCACCGTTTGAAGGCGATAGCATGGGGTTCGATGCGGCGGTGCTTACGGGGAAGAGGCTATGCTCGGTACGGGCTCCATCTGCACGTCTCCCCGCTCTTTCGGTTTCACCAGTCATCGGCTCGATTGAAATTCTGGAGGGTACTCCAACCGCACCACCTTGCTCCAGAAACCTTCGTTGTTCCGGATGAGCCGGCTCCAGCAAAGAACCAGATGTTGCCTCCCGAAGATTTGTGATCCCTCGCTCATTTTCACCGAAACCTTGCGCGGAGGAAGGTCGCATTTCACTCTTTATCCGTGGGGTATGGATTTCCACAAAAATGATCGAGGATATAAGCAAGAACGCAATAACATAATAAGCAAGCTGCGCTAGTACCTGGACCAGTCCAGCAAAGGGAGAAACCTCGTGCACGCTATCGTCAAGGCACAAGAGGTCTTCCACACGAATGTCTCACCTTCAGCATCATGTTGCTCGATCGCCAGATCAGCGCGCGGCTTTGTACCTCCCGGCAGAAAGTCACTTGGCTTATGCACGACCTTTGCTTCCGCCTTCTCTTCCTTACAGCTCGTACTCGGTCGAAACTCCGCCGTTTCAACCGATGGTCGTACGCCTTGCGCACGAAATGTTAGGCGGGCATTTGCAACCTCGCCTGACTTGTCGAATGAAGGCGCTGCAGTATTTAGAGCACCCAATGCGGTGATGTCTCCCTGCAGCACGCACGAGCCAGAACCACCGTATACTCATGCCAACAGCAAGAGTGAGAGCTGGTAAGAAGAAAACTGCTGTGGTGAACTTCGCTTTCCGACACCGTTCGTTGCAGTTGGCCAACACCAACCCGCTGGGCCCAAGATCACTACCGCTGTAGGGGTTCGAGAACGCCATATTCGCCAACGATTAGACTCCAACTAAATTGCGAGAGGGTGGTTGAGCTCGGCTCAGGCGTGGCAACGAGCCAACGTGAGCGCACATGGGTTCAAGAAACAATACGCTCAACGAACAAGTATTGCATTTCAGCCACCAGTTCGTCTCACCACGTTGCGCAAAAAGCGGCTGCAGTCAAGTGTAACCTCGCGTGCATCCGACAACTTGTAGCCCAATCCGGATTAACACAGGCACTGGAAATGGAACTTTGTTCAACTCCCAGACAAAAAAGAGTTTCGACTTTTGCGCACCAAATACGGCACATGACCAAAATCAAGCAGGGGCGAAGAAAGTACCGTTGCCGGTCGTTCGCGATAACCAATCGTAAACCATCTTCAGTGCAGGAGGAATCACTTCCGGTCCCAAAGACCTCAGCCCGATCGCAACCATATTCCCAAGTCAACCAATCCCATATTGGGTACTGCGCAAAGAAGAAGCTTCAGACCATCTCTGTATGTTTCTCATGTGGACATTTCTCTTACCTCCAGGGGCTTGTCGGCGTTGCTCAAGGGTGTTGGTCGAATGCGCCTTTTTTGCTTGTTTGCCTGCCCAAGTGTCGCAAGGCGGGGTGGTGAAAGTGATTGAATCATGTAGAGCACACATGCCAAATCGTAGCTGCTATCCGGAACACGTACAGTTAAACAAACATTAGAGTCATATCGGTATTTTCATCTGCAATCCAGCGGCTGTCGGCCGGTTTAGAGCAGTTTTCGACCGATTCGCCGGACATTTGAAACTGATTTGCTTGTACTATTTTCTCCGAAGCAAACGTAACCCGACGATGAAACCTTCCTTCCGTGTGCGGAGAGTCGTCGCTCAACGCTTGCGGCCAGACTCGGTGCATTTGGCTCTCCTGCCAACAAAGTAACGTGTCGTCTTGCTTGTATCTACTCGAGCCGACAACCCAACGGGCCTTGATACAAACACCAAGACTCGCCGCCACGTCGCTCTTGGCGGTCACGAGAGAAACATGCTACGGTAGTAGAACATACATATGTCGATACAGGAGAACGTGGCGTTGGTGAAGCCTCCTGTCGGGATGATTGATACCTTAGCACACACATCGAATCTACTCACCTTGATCCTTTGTCTAAATAGTTTCTATTCCTCGCTTTTTCCGGGTTCGCTTGTCTCCCGGTCAGCTTTTGTGATCATTCTATCGCGTTAGAGAGTTCTGTGGGTCTAATTTTTTTGCTGTTCTTTGATTTCCATAATTCTGCGCCCTTTTTGGGTAGTTGGTCTCTGACCAAGGCGTCCGCGTCCGTTGGACCTGGTATGGATGTTAGAAGGAACTGAGCATAGCCCGAAACAGTTTTCAAGGTGAAGACAACAACCGTAGTGACACAACCAACACGCAATTCATAATTTCATTTTTCTCCGTACACCTTGCAACACCCCTCGTATTTGGCACCTAAGAAATTTCTCCTGAGGCATTCATGAATCGTGGCAATCGCGCAGCCCGATAATCATCGCAGGGTCCACGAAGCTTGCACAAACCCGTGGTAACCAGACATATCCATGTATCAAGCGCTTGACTTGACTTTGTATGAACGAAAGACACAGCAGTAGCCGTCGCTACAACGAGCGACAGCTGATAGATGTAACTAACTGTCGTCAGACGTGTGCGTCCACGAAAGGAAGTGTGTGTGATCGCAAGACATGAGCCGTTTTTTTTTTGTAGTTGACTTTGTTGTGCAATCTGGCCTCTGCCCCTTGTTGTGTCTCCCGCCGGCGCCTCGCAGCGTCTCTTTCACGGTTAGCCGCCAGCTGCTGTGGTGTCTGCTGCTGGCGCCTCGGAGCCTCTCTCGGATAGCCGTCCGCTGTTCTGGTGTTGGTGGCTGCCTACGCTGTTGCCTAGCGGTGGCTCTCTACCGGTCCGCCCGCAGCCTGTGTGTGTGAGAGAGAGAGGGTAGAGAAAGGATTCACTGGGCTTGTGCCCTATGCTATGTGATCGCTCGTGCCCGTCCAGGTTCATGCCTTTGGTACCCTGCCGTGCGCACGACTTATTCTGTGTGTGCTGTGTGCGTGCGGAAGAGGACGAACAAGGGGCCGTTATGTATTTCAATTCTGCGGCAATCGGGCAATCGCCCACACACACGCACCAACGCACCTTTCTGACAGTGCTCCATCGGTCTTCCTCGCACGCCTGGCGGCAGTCCTCTGACGAGCAGCAGCACTCGCCCTGTCAAGCTGTGGGCTGTCTAGGGACTCCCTCTCCCCGCGGCTTTGTCTGCGCCGGGAGTCTGTGTGCGCTTCTACTTCACGGAGGGAGTTCGGGTCGATCGACCGCAACGGACGCCTACTCATTCAATTGCCATGAGTTAGTTCACAACAGCTACACCCTCTATTTCGCTGGCCGCCGTATGTTGTCGCTCGCTGTACCCGCTCTGCCCGCTGTGAGTGTGTCGCTCTGCCCGCTGTGCGTGTGTTGTCTGCTGTGCAGATGCAATAGGTACACTCTGCTGTGTGGTCAAGGGCGGTCTGCTGACCCCCCTTTAAAATCAAGGTGTAGTCTAAAACCTAGACAAAGCGAACAGACACGCGCAGACACTTGTTTCTTTATGGAGCGCCATATTGCGCTGAGACCTCAGGCCAGATTAGAAAATCTCACTTCGCTCGAATTAAGATTTGGCCCTAAGTTCTCTTGCGCGTAAGCAGAGAAGCCCCTGCATGGAGGCAGAGTGGCGGGAAAACAAACGGGAAAAGAAGTGCGTAACAGCCCGAGCCAACTGGAACGCGTTCAACGGACAAGAAAAACAGAAGGTTGCTGCGCAAACAAGACGGTCTCGGCAACCCCTGCTTCTGCTCTCTCTCTTCAGTGTCTGTTGGTCTGGTGATGTGTTGACCGGGCGAGAAAAACGAAACACTCGGGCCCTTGTGACTCACTTACAAACACTAGATTACCGCGTTATAGGTTAAAGTCCATCTGCTGTAGGTCTGTGCCTCATGTCGCCGTGGGTTGTTGTGTTAGAATCTGCCTTAGCCTGTGTTTTTCTCCCCAGAAAAAGGAAACGCATGCGGGCCACCCGTGGATTTACATAAAAAGTTGCCACATACTTGAACATACACCGGTCGGTCCGGTAGTCTAGTTGGTGTCCTCGAAAACCGTCTAGTGGTCAGGGTCAGGGGTTCGCATCCCGGCCTAAGCGAGCTTTCTTGCAAGGTGAGACTTCTCTCGCTTCCGTTCCTGTGGCTTGGGTGGGAAGCGCTGCAGTAGTTCGTGTGTACACAGCGGGAGGAGAGTGCTGCAATCTTCTCGCATTAAACATCGAAGGCAAAGCACCGCAGGAGGGGTGGGTAGGGAACCTCAGGGTGGGGAACCCTTCAGTGTGACCACTGGTCGGAGTAACCGGCACAAGTGCTGTGAGCGCTGATTTGAAGTGAATCCAAACAAAAATACAGGTTTTGTGTCCCCAACACTGAAAATAGAATGTAACCAAAAAGCAAGACAAAACACACCCATCCCATATGTATCTACTGTACAGAACATAGTGAGACAGAGTTCTGGGACACAGCTTGTTTCATGTGCCAAAAACGGTCCTCCATTGTAGCGTTTTATCCTCTGTGGCTGCCGCTCGCCAAACGGTTGGTTCTAAGAATTTGATGCTGCTGTGCTTCTCGCCCGGTTGACGGAAGGGGGTCCGTCGGCGTTGGGCCGGAACGAAAACAAACCCCCAGCAGTGCAGTGATTATATGTTCCCTCACGGTGGCATGCACATCACGAAGCAATCTCACCGGACGCATACCGCGAGGGACTTCACCCATTGGAAGGGCAGGGAAGTCATCTGCCGACGAGATGTCGAACGCCGTTGTCGGGAGAAGGCCTTGCTGACTCTCATTCTTCTCATTCTTGGGGACATCTGCTCACACAGAACAGACACGAACGAGATTCGACACAGGAGATTGGTTCGAGAGTTCACGCGCCACTCGCTACTTCTTCCCAGGGGCGTCCGGTAAGCCAAGCTGGTTCACGCGATCGAGCGCTGCGGTAAACCTCTGAGTTGGCATGTCTCCGCGTTATGGCAGTGTTCTGTCAACAACCAACCTTTTGCTTACACATGCTTGTGTATGTTGCATGTACCAGGTATCTATCACCCCACCAATAGATTATGTACATATTCTACTGCTGCATCCATCACCACCAATAGCTGCAGAGATCGGTGGCCCACTTACCTGATGCGCCTTCCTCCACTGCAGACGCTGGTAACGAATGGTCAGCCCCCTGTTGAGAACGCTCAACGCTTGGCGCGAGCAGCGGAGCGGCATCCTCACGAAGGAAATTAAGGACAGTCACCACGAAGGTCAGCGCATCGTACTGTTTGAATTTTGACGACTTCGCCTCATTCGCAGCCTCATGAGCGCCCTGCAGCAATGCACCATTTGTAATGTGTTGTATCCAGGATCACAGGGTCAAGCACATGTCACATGTGCCAACGATTGTGCCATCACCCGCAGTTCATCACGAGGTCACAAGTTCACATCGAAGAGGAAACCACCTTAGACGCCCACAGATACCTGGAACGCGTCGTCCAACCAACTCTTGACGTCTTGAACTAGGACATCCTCTTCCAGAATGTCGAGTAGAAGATATTGCTCTCCCATGATGATTGTTCGTCACTTGGAAGCTATCGGTATTACCCTTCCCGGCTCTCGGTAAGCAAGGTGCAATGTGCAGGCCGTTTGAGATGACAGATCAGATTGACATGTTTTACAAAAAATTGGTTGGCGGGTGGTGGGTTTTACCAGTTGAGTATCCCCCGATATCGTACTTTTGGATTCAATGTACAAGTATGCGGACGTACGATGCATCACACAGAGTGTAGAGTGGGCGTCATTCAATGACTTGTCGTTCCACATCCCGTTCGACTGTGGGTATATCTCGAATGGCTAGTCTTTCTGTGTGTTTGTATTTATTTTTCCTTAGAATTGTACAGCAAGTACGGAGTTCATCCAATGTAGTTTCAGCGAAGCCACGCGCGTGTAGACTACTCTTCTTCCAGATGAGACCGCATGGCGTATCGCCGATCATGTAGCAAGAGAGAGAGAGACGAAGAAACAGGATCGACGGGGTAGCCCCCAAAACTACTAAAATGAGCCGCCTCTTGTGTGTTTGGTACTCCCCCCCATCTCTTGTGTACGCGAGTATGCATGTAAACATATCCCATGAAAATGACTTTAGAATGTGAACTCTTCCTGCCAAGAGACCGATCGACCGCCCTCTTCATCCCCTCTCCTAACCGCAACTCACTTTGCTGTATTTTGCAGTCAAGTTTGTACCATACAAAGGGAAGACAGTAGTATTTATGGGGACCCCGCGCGTATCTATTTTCGTTCTTCTCGCGCACACACACACCTGGTGCCAACTCGGCGTTCAGAGCATATCGATCCAAACAGAACGCTCGGTCACAGATGTGTTGTTTCAGGCGCACCCTCGTGCAATATTATGCAAGAGAGCACAGATTGCTCGGCGCCCCGGTTACACATTTCGAAGCGAGTACTTTCAAGCACTCTCTTTGTCCTTCGATACGTTAACCCTGCCGCGAGGCACTCACTCGTACATGCACAACCCGTTTTCCTGGGATCAGCGCATCCCCGCAATCAAAACCACCCCCGTGAGGACTCAAGTAGGATACGTCAGATAAAATGTACCTACTCGTATGCACAAATCTTTTCATTTCGTGCCAACTCGCTTACTACGGAGCTCGCTGACCACAGAAAAAAAGCAATGTCACGTTTGTTGGGCGGCACGAAAACAGAACTCACTCGTGGGCATCCTTTACCATTGTGCGAAGAGTATGATTTAATTGTGTGTGGGGAAGTACTCTCCGGGAGAGGTCGCGATGTCTCCGTTATCACTGAAAGAAGACCGTTCGTTTCCCCGCTTTTCCCCGTACACATACATGTGGGGGTACGCTCTCCTGAATCCTTGGGATTTGGTTCCAATGATACTCCATTTTTTCGAGTCGCTCAGTAACTTCCAAAGAGTCGAGGCGCCCGTTGTAAGACATTCGGGCGCAACTATATCGTCGAAACTTCCAGTGCCACTTCGACATCAACCTCACGCACGTCCTCTACCCAAGAGCTACGTCATGTACCTCGTTGCCAGAGTAACAACTGCAAGATCAAATGAAAAGGTAATTTCCGTCACGGCGAGAAAAACAGTTTAGTCCGACTACTGGGAGACATCTGCATACACCTCAACTTCAAGATCGCCGACCTGGCAAGCACGTACTCAAAAGGACTTCAAGTTACCGTAGCTAACACGACTTGTCGAACGCATTATTTGAACGACGTCCGTCCAGCTTATCTTGGGACTGATGAGTTTGTCCATACAAACGAGGCCACCCTCTCTTGAGCCTCCGTCTCTTACTGGATGACTTCCTTCACGCTCAATACTACTTCCCCCGTCCGACTGTCCACGACGTAGTGTGACTCATCGTCCGAGTCGTATCCGTTTCGAAGGTCCACGAGCTCCTGTCTGCGGGCCTCTAGCCGGAGTTTCATGTCCGCTACCTGCAAAGCATAGGGCAATCCAACGAAGGAGAGGTATTACGCGCGAGGCACATGCACATTTCGAAGGGACATTGTCGTTCAAAAAACTACCGTAGGGTTGTTCATGAAGGCATGACTGAAGTCTCCGAAACGTGCAAAGTTGTATCACGCGTGACAGCCCGCTTGCCTGTTGCCGGAACTCGAGCTTCATCTGTATCTTGTCTGCCATGGCCTCCCGGGCCTTCCGGCGGTCCTTCTCCCTGTCGTCCTTTTCGAATCGCTTATCGTACTGCCATCGCAATAAGCGAGGAGGAGGGAGGATACCGGTGTGTCATTCAACTAAATGGTAAAGCCAGGGTTATAGAATTCCATTAGATTGGGATCGTCAGAGACAATCATGTAAGTTGGCAGTCTACAACGGGGTCATTCATACATGCGGGAAAATGGACGAAACAACTTACCTTCCGCAGATTCTTGACGACCTTCTTCTTCTCGGCTGAGGTAAGCAGGGAGGCTGGCCGAGGGCGCCACTGGATCTGGTAGAAGTGGTCTTTCTTGAACTCGTGGAACCTCTCCCCCTGCGTGAAAATAACAGCCAATATCGGAATGTTTGTGCATCTGGGACCGCCTGGATAATTGTAGGATCTTTTCCATCGAGCATTGTCCGAAACAAAATCGCGCCGACTGGCAAGCGCAGGGTATTTTCGCGAATGCAACGCAACAGTTTGTGCCCGGGAGGACAATCAACCGTCATGCACAAACTGGCAACTCGTTCCGCAAAAAAAATACCCAGTATGACTCTGACCGATCTTACTCATGCATACCTGGAAGGAGAAGAGCTGGTAGCCGTTGTCCATTTGAGCTTTCCAGTGGCCACCAGTCACAGGCTGTGATACAGCGGTGCATGCGTATCTGCCTGAAGGATCCCACTCGATGTAGTTACACCTGAAGTGCTCGGTCTGCTTCAGAGTTGACTGGTTCTCCACGTCGTAGAACTGCCGATTCGCGATAAGACCAATTGACAGGAAACAGCAACAGATGCATCAGGGACACCATTAAAACTGGGGCTGGTCCGACCGCTTCGTTAATGGGATAGCAACGCGCAGTCTGGTTGCCAAATATTTTACATGACACCTACGCTCGAGAGCAGAGTTTTGTTTTTACCGTTTTGTTGACGGCAAGTCCACAACAGTATAAAACACCTTACCTCCAGCCGACCGTTGTGAGGCCCCACGTCATCCCCCATAGCAGCCAGAATGCAGATATTTCCCACCGGCGACCAGTAGATGTGGTTAAAGGGCCTATCTTGAAGGGTTTCGAGCACTTGGAGTTCGTTCTTGCCCGCGCCCCCCTGAAAATCAAAACGGATGGAAGAAGGGCGTGTGTGAAAAGTATATCATTGATACATACAACAAGCCAGGGGGTACCAGTTGGCTTCTACATTGAACGCCCGAACCTTCATTGTGTAGAAGGTGACCTCCAGCTTGGGCACATCTCCCAGAACCAGTGCAAACCGATCACCAGCTGGCTCCCACGCGAACGCCGCCACCTGTTGCTTCTTCTCCATGGTCTCCACCGGGACGAGCGGCTCCCGCACACGGAAGATCTCGAAGTTGTTGTACTTCGCACGTGGAAAGCGGTAGAGGCCACGCATCAAAGACAGACCAAATAGTTGGTGGCACGATCGGCATCGTTTACGTCATGATTTTCGAAAAGAACGCAAAACAGTTGCTATTGCCAATCTCTGTCTATATGTGCATAGTTGCGGAAGTTCCATGACATCCCAAATGCAGCAATATCAGCAACACCGAATTCCGAGAGCCGCGGAAGATGGAAATACTACCAATGGCAACACGGAACCAGTTTGTTGACATGGTCTCACCATCGTCTTCTTCGACTTCGAGTGGCGAAGCACTTTTACGCATAAGTAGTCTCCTTCATCCTGAAGAAGCAGCAATACGCCATGCACAAGGACGTGTTAGCAAAAAGGCGCATCAGACCTGCTTCATGTGCCCAATGTGCACGAGGCAACCGTACGCACCGTGCGGAATTGCTGCTCTGCTAGATGCTAGTCATGATACGCGCACCTGACAAACAAGCGGAACTTACCCATACAATTTGCCGTCAAAATCGGGATATTCAAGAGGCATTGTATTTTGTCGTATGGACGCGGCAGGAGAAAGATTATGATTGCTCGCTGACAAGTGGTGGGTCAAGAGTCTGGACGAGCAGCTTTTCCGGTACCCTTAATCGTTTGCTCTAGCGCTGTCCTTCGCAAGCCTTAGCTTGTCGACCGATGACGATAGTCGACGAGAACTGAGTCAACGGGCTAACAAGCCGCGTGATTACCTGCCAGTGCAGGCGGCACTCGCTGACCATCACCAAATTCTTTTGGCGAAGCTCTTTCCGAGAAGGTATTTCGACCACCGAAACTCGCGCCGGGGCGTTGGCCTGCTCTGGTGCCCAGTACGCCAGCACGTTGTCCTTAGGACTCCATTCGAAGTCCGATACACCCTCTGCCTGCCAGAGAAGAAATTAGAACCAGTTGCCGGTAAGGCGGGTCCGGACATTCATTCAGCTCATGCGTTGATCAGATCAAAGCGCTCGGACCAACGTGTTGGAGCAACTTGCGGAAGGATAACGCGGCAACCAAGAGCCTCGTACTTTACCTTCAACGACTTCTTGTCGAGGAGGCGCATGGATGGGAGCTCGTAGATGGAGATTAGGTCCTTGCCCTTGCGCGCCAAGTACTTACCATCGGCACTCCACCGGAACAGAGACGCAGCCCCATCTTCGACGGACAAAAACGAGTAAAACAAGGTCAGGATCATTTGGGGTACACAGTGCGTGGAGAGAGTGCACCGACATTACGACCGAGACGGGCGTTGACCTTCTACAAGCTTGATATGCATACAACCAAGCACAGCTGTTGCTTCACACGTCAAAATTTGTGCCAACCTCTATCCAGTGCCTCCTGCCCTTCACTTCAAGGTCGCGAAACTAATAATTACCGTCGTCACTAACCACCCCGACGATACAAATCAAGCGGAATACAGTAACCCAACAGCTGGACGCTCCGTGGTTCAGATCGTAATCTCTAGTTTCGCGTTCAAACCTAATCGTTTTTTTTTTTTTTGTCTTCACTTCAAATCAGCGCTCACAGCACTGGTGCCGTTTACTCCAACCCATGGTCACACCGTCGCCCCGGTGGTCTAGTGGGTAGCCTCGCAGCCTGCTAAGGGCCAGGTGATGGGTTCGANCCCCCCCCTCCTATGTGACCCCGGTTGGGTCGTCTAGCTAGTAGAAGTGGAGGATAGGGGCCAGAGGGGCAGACGACAGAGTCCAATGATGGGAGAAAAACAAAACAAAAACAAAAAAAACAGAGANAATCCTGGTCTCCGTTGGAAGCGACGCGTTGCAAAGCTCGTTGTTAGTAACTTGACCGACTTCATAAGTCGCGCGGGAAGGGGTTGCTGTACCCTTCTCGCCAAAAAAATATCTCAGGCATGAACCGCAGGAGGGGGTCCAACCCCCACCTCCTATGTGACCCCGGTAGGGTCGTCTAGCTGGTAGAAGTGGAGGATAGGGGCCAGAGGGGCAGACGACAGAGTCCAATGATGGGAGAAAAACAAAACAAAAACAAAAAAAACAGAGAGGCCCCTCTCTACCCTCCCCTCCTGCGGTACTTTGCCTTCGATTTTCAATGGGACAAGAGTTCAGCACTCTTTTCCCTCTGGCCTCAAGGAGGTTCTGGGAATACCACCTAGACCACCGGGGCGACCGGCTTTGGAATTTAATACTTCGTAACCTAGTTTTGGCAAAACACCCAAAACGGAAGCAAACGCGCAACCCTTGTCGCATTGAAACAAAAGCCCAAGCACCGCAGGGGGAGCGGCGATAAAAGTAAACAACCAACAGCATTTACCCGCCTCCGGCGCAACCCGGCTGACGCATCAAACAAATACCGAAAGTCTTACACTGGCGCCAAATAAGCATGAAAACACACACGAACATGAACACAGCACTTACAGAATTACATCGCCCAATCCACAAGCACGCGCTCCGAGCATGCTTCGTGTGACCAATTTCTTCTTGGCGTCATCATCCAAAAGCGAGCAAACGGCGATGCTAGCTCTCGATCCTACCATGATTTATTGCTCTGGTGTGTTCACGCATGAAATGGGATGTTCCTGCTCGAAATCCACTTTTTTTCGTTCCACACCTGCTGCAGTAGTCGTTGCCATCGGGAACGCGCGGAGCATCTGGCCGGTGAGAACTTCCCACACGATGATGGCCTTATCTCCTTGCTCGAAGTTGCACGTCATGACGTATGTCTCACAAGGCGAAAATTCAACCACCTGTGGTGCGTTGGTCGACGAGTTTGACCGTTACACATCAAGGCACAAAAAGTTCGACCTCGATATTACACCGCTCCTGATCAAGAAAATACGGCTAGCGACCATCCGAACTTTGTTCTTGGGATTTTGTGACTCGGTGGCCGAATGTTTTTGTACTGAAAATAGAGCAAGAAACTGGGAGTAAGTACTTGGCTCCAGTTGCAGAGCTTATCCTTCATACTGCACGATACCCAGTAAAGAGAACGTAATCTAGGATTCACCATGAACACATTCTCTCTCCCTCTTCTCGGACCAAGAACATAGGTTTTCTGGAGCGTTTCGGCCTGTTGCTCGATTGTTATTGTTCTCCCTTGGACTCGACGATCTACTCTTTGTGATTTCACCTCGGTTTCTGCGCACACAACACGAAAACCGCACCCTAATTCAAGGCGTCGTGGTTGAGGGGCAGCTGCTCCCGTGTAGGCTCTCATGGGTAAAAGTTCTAGAGATGATCGCCCAAAATAAACATGGTCGATAGAAAACGAGTGGGTATTTTCTTAAGAGTTCCTGGTACCTCGTCGGAGCCCACCGGAGACAAGATGGGACACGCACACGAAGGCTCTCGAGGACAACAACTAGCCTGCGGTGAAGCCAGAGTGCGAAGCCCACACTCAATGGAAGCTAATGTGCGAAGCCCACACCCAGAGGCTGGAATAGGCAGTCGCACCGGAGCTATATCGACGTCTGTTGCTTCAAAACGGGCCACATGCATCTTGAAAATCCACAAATGAAGGATGATGAACAAATCACACGAGCCTTAGTTCACCCGTGTCGTCCACAAGCTGCCACGGGCGATCCGGTGCACAGCCATGCTCACACCCAATATCGAAAGCTCTCAGCTTTGTTTATCTTCAATGCCTTGGTCCCGAGAGGGCTTGAGCGTGTTCTCGTGGAACCAGCAGGTTTGGGTCAAACTGCAGAGCACTTGCTACGCTTGGATGTTGATCATGAAGTGGAGCTGAGTTCTGCAGAGTGTCGGTGACGTATACCATCTGCTGTAAGAGCGATGGGCTATTTTGAACTGGCAAAAAACAATCTGGACTAACGACCACGGACAATTTCTTGGTCTGAAAAACTCAATCTCGAGGCCAGAATTGTGAGTCATGCGTATTCAACGTTCACCAAACTTGGGGGTCGACCCGCTGATGATTGATCGCGATTGATATTTTTTCGGGCTTATCTCATAAGCGTACACACCTTCACGTCCTTGTGGGGGAACCGCCCTTGTTTCTCGAACCGCTCGCCACCCCACAGTGCGATTCCGGGGACGTGGAATGTGGTGAGGTATGTGCCTTGCGGAGACCACATAAGGAAAAGCTCGCACCTACAGGCGCGCATGTGCATAGAATGAGGAAGGTCGTGAGCGTCGACATCATGATAAACAACCGATTCATACCAAAACCGATGAGGAAACCTCTTACACCTGACATGGTTGACCAAATATAGTACCAGTGTATCGTGATCTGGCCCTGAAAATTGCGCTCGTACCTAGGTAGGTCGGGCCTCTACTTGGAGGCTCTACTTGTACCAGTATACGCGTGTTAACATTGACAACTGCAGAAATTGTGGCCGTGCCCCACTCGAGAGACACTCAATGAGATAGCAGTGTACGGTAACGACGTGTGGCGATCGCCGAATAGTTGATTGAAAATGGTTTGCGAAGCACCACCACGGCATCGCTTACCATGCCTTGCCGGCCTCTTTCTCCCTCTCCCCGCCGTAGCACAGCGTGGGCGTCTGCAGCTTCTCGGACCACATGACCTCCGCCTCGTGTACCTATCGACCACGTCGTGGGCACGGCAATATCAGCAATGAAAACCGACTTGAATGCCTGCCCACGAAGATGTGTGTGGAGTGTGGAACTTTTCGATTCGACCACGATAGCCCAGCGAGGATCGCCGCTCGACATTACGATTTGGCGTGTTGCTCAAGTGGAACGCGCCCTCACCAGCTTCTTCCCCCTCGAGGAGTGGGACTCGCCGTATCTCAGCACGAATTGGTCCCTGTGTTGCTCGTCCGCCAGCCAGCTAGATGGGTCCACCCTGGGTTTGAATGGCTTTGGCTCGGGGGATTCGTATTCCTCTGGCAAGCTCCTGAGTCGTGCCAGCTGCTCGAAAGGGAATACCTGTAACGGCCCAAGCAGGTAGGAGCAACAGTGTCAAGAATCACATCGATGTTATCTGAGATTAAACGGCGGTTGGGCACCTTGCTCTGTCGAAGAACATGTGTACACCAATGCTTTCCATGTTCGTTAATGGTGATATGAGCTCATCGACCAGTCTCAGCTCTCACGTCTAAAGTATTGCCAGACATCGGGACCTACTGCAACATTAGCGGCCTCGAGAGAACGTATGCACCACGCTTGCTTTTTTGAACATGGCAAAAATTATAATTAATCTCAAATACATAAAATTGCCTACGCAAAGCAAACAAGGGTTTCACCAAAAAAGACCAGGCAGGGGGTACGCAGACCCTATACTTCTCCAATGTTGATTTGGAAAATAAGTGCGTAGTCTAAGATCGTAGTCTACCGTAGAGTGCGAAGTTACCACACCCCCATGATTTTGGGGAAAAAAAAACTCAAAAGCTCGATTTCTCCACGACCACGTGGATGCCGGAGGTAAACGATACTTGTACGTGTTCGGAAAGCTCTCGACGGGACGGTTCCAAGTCCGCCATTTTCGGCACCGTCACTGCTGTACTGGTTACTCGCAGCATTACAGCAGGAGTATCGACACTTCTAGGGAAGATGAGGGTCCACGGTTTTTTTGCCCAAGAACAATCCATGTTGTAGCAGAATCCAATCCGGTAATCAATGGTCGTCGGGTAATTGTTGTTGTGCAAATGAAGCAGAACCGAGGCACAGGCCAGTTCGTGCGCAAAAGAAGGTGAGAGATAGCACGATGCTGCTGGTGTACCTCAAGGATGCGTGTTAGGAAACATGATCACAAACACAGAAAGACTGAGCGATTCGAGATATTACCACAGTCGAAGGGGATGTGTGACTGGTTTGTCCGCCTTGAGAAATTGAAGCATAGACTACACGTATAACTTTATTGTCATGTAATATACTTGAGGGTACCTTAATGAGGTGGCTCTTATCCAGTTGCCACCCATTCAATGTGGCTGCAGCCTGCTTCGCATCTTGCGGGTTGAGGAAGTTGACAAAGGCGAAGCCCTTCGTCAGCCCTGTCGTTTTGTCAAACGGGTGTGTCAGCCCGTCGTCCGCGATAGTGCCCATTCTGCTGAACACCTTCCTTACCACGCCGCCAAGTTTCTCGTGCTTTGCTTCCACCACCTGCAATGGAATATCCGCAGCAATAGCGGCGCAACAGGCTGGGATAAGTTCTCCTGATCACTTCTCGCGCTACCTGTATAGCAAGTACCCTACTGCTGCACACAATCAACTCGGAGGGCACGATCGGGCCACAGCAAAGGTTGTAAAAGCGGTGCAAAAATATGTGGACGATGTACGTTGTGCAAGTGTACGCGACGCAAGGTTTCACATCAACGAATGCACAAACACGAGTAGCTTGCCATGCATCGTTCACAATAGATCAAGCTGGTACATTTGTTGTAGCAGCAGCGTAGCAAGAGAAACGGATGCACGGGGATTATGCACATGAAAACGCACCTGGGGAAGGTTGGAAACGACGACAGCCGTCGAGAGGTCGACATTCAGTTCTGGCCTTTCGAAGCCTGCAAGATCTCCATCTCCTTCATCCGGCGACATGTAGTCCTTGAGCTCATCCATGTCTGGCTCCTCATCATACTCGTCGACGTAGTACTGATCCCCCATATTGGAAGAGAATTTGAACGCGGGTTAGCTGTGTTGTGAGAAGCCATCACCTCAAGCCTGGGGGGAGGACACGCACCAGAGACAGACAGAGGGCTAGTTTCTCGCCGAGTCCCCGCACTGCTTTATACACGGAGCCCCCCGACGGCAAGACCAGGCAGACCCAAGACAAAGCAGAGTAGTACATACAACCTACACGGAAGCACCATCATGGGAAAACCGAGGCGCAGAGCTCCTCGAGACCGAACAGAGGGTGACGGTGATAGCGGCGGTCGTGGCGAAAATGATGCAGGTATCACACTCTATGCGTAGTGCAATGGTTTTCGCAAACGACGCAACTCGAGTGAATCGGAACACGAGCGGTTCTCCCGATACTATTTATACAGCAGTACAGATGGCGTCCGCACTTAAGAACCTCCAGTTTCGGCCAAGGCTGGGGGTCTTGTGTTGCCGATCATCCTCTTGTGGGCTACAAATCGCTACTTTATAGGTTTTAGTGAAGGAGTTCTTAACTGGGCTCACAAATAGTGCTCAAGTTCTTAGCTTCTGATTTTTTTCGAGTCTCAATTTCTTAACTGCCAAGTTCCCAGGTGCGGGCGCTATCTGTATACTGCTGTTGACCATCCGCCCCAGGCGTGTGTGTTGACCGCCGTCCTATTGCGCGAACCACGCACTTCATCTCCGAATGTTCGGAACGAAACCACTCGACGTTGCTATGTAGAAATCGATTTTGGAATAAGGACACAAGGCAATCAGACTGATGTGCCGGAGAACCGAAGCTACACTGCGTCTACCGCTCGAGATAGCACAGAACCACACTGAACGGATTTCGTTCCGAATGTAAAACATGTGCTGCTGCAGGCACCTACACACCTACAGCAGCAGTACTGTACATACACCAGTGTATACGCATCGATACATAGACGAATAGTGCCCTGCTCTCCACCACCCACCACTGTTGTCTTCACAATTAAAAAACGTTGTGGACGTCATCACTCCGACGCCAAAGTTGCATTGTTGCATAGTTTTCATGAATCAACGGGATAGCACAGGTCGCAGTTACCTCCAATGCATCCTACTGGAGTATTAGCCAACGTGCCTTTGGGAGGCGTCGTTGATAACATGTATTGTTTTGACGACTGCCACGGCTGTGTGGAAGTACATGTACTGGGTTGGATTCCGTATCTATCGTTTAGGAAAAGACAAACTAGTGTGCATTCACACGTGCCACAACCGGACCATGATAATATTGGACGCGCGAAGTCATGACGCTGTGCATATGGTGCTGCTGTACAGATGGCGAGTCTCGCGAACCCAAGACGCCTGCCGGGCAACACCCACGTTAGTTCACTTCTCCGTGCCTGAAACATTGGGTGCCTTACATACTCTTGAACAGCGCCCAACAGTCACTTGAACAACGCCAAAGCGGTCACGTGAAGGTGTTGTGTTGCTTCTGCTGCCGTGGTGAGCATCTATCAGTTGCGAATACGAATGACCGATCAACTTCGACGAGACAATGTTGACAGCAGTGCTGCCTCTCCTTACCCTGTCCCAGAAGCTGAGGCGATCGTGGGGTCTGAACGTGGAACCAATGTGGGAGACATGGTATGGTGAGTGTTGAAGGTGCACAACCTCCCTCTACCCCCCCTAGCATCACTGCTCTTCGCGGTACTCTTGCTTGCTTGCCTTGAATGAGGCATTGGTGTTTGCGTTCGTATGGCTTGCGTCAGCCTTGCTTCACCCCGGCAGCGGACTTGCAACGACGACCGATCGGCGCAGGATCGAATATCAGCGACAAGGAGCAGAGATAAACCCCAGCGGCACACGGTTGTGATAGTCATGGGTATAGCGTACAGCACAATATAGGTTTGATGCTTGCGCCGGAGGAATAGCAATAGTTCATGCCCTGGTTCCATCCCGAGAACAACCTCAAGTGTCATTCACCCCATACAGGTACCAGACCTTCATCTTCATCCACAACCTCAAGGAGGTTCCGCACACGCCTCATTATCAAATGGATGCCGGTACTGCTGCCGCAGGGCTCCCTCTGCAGCAATGGCGACGGCATTTGTCCTTCTCATCCGTTTGCTGTCGGCCGGAACCACGTGCGTTGGCGATTGCGATGAAACCTACAACTACTGGGAGCCGCTTCACTACCTTCTATACGGCTTTGGGTTTCAGACATGGTGCGCATAATGGGGCAGAACCATCGCATGAGCGCACCAAAAGGCATCCATCGTCCTTACTCTCATGCTTCAAGCTCGAATATCATTCGGTAGTTGGTCCCGTCTTGTAGTGTTGGGTTAAGCATTTCTTGCAGGCAGTAAGACAGCGCAGCTTGGTTGAGAACCTTGTTTCCTTCAGGGGTCGGCGTCTGAGGCGGGTTGGGCTCTAGGCAAGTACACCTAGAAGTAGATTAGCCAGCCGAGCAGGGTATGGAACGTATCCTCGAGGCTTGCCTGTCCTATCTTGGTCGAAGCATGTTCCCAACAATATGCCACCCTTAGTCTCCCGCATCAGTGTCGTGATTAGTATAAATATTGACTCGTATCTTAATTTCGTACAACAACTAACGATGACTGCCGTATCGTTTGGCAGGGAGTACGCGCCTCAGTTTGCCCTGAGAAGTTATTTCTACCTGCTACCTTCTGTAACTGCGGCGAGGGCATCGGAGATATTTTTGTCCTTATTTGGCCAAGGGAACGACAAACCGCAGGTAGAATTGCTCCGCGTAGCGCGCAAGCATACCTTCCGGGGTATGTAGATGCACAGGATATATAGGTAGGACTCCGGTTTTCACGCGTTTTTTTTTTGCTTCTCCTCTTCATAGCCGCACGTTGCCTGATTTCTTTGGGCTGTTCTAAACTTGCAGTTATAGTCTTTGGCGGCAATCAGCCTTATCCATAGGCCATTCGTTTGTGATATCCCTGGTGCTCCGGCGTGTCAACACACCCGCCGTGTGCCATCGACAAATACGAACTGTGGTCTCCTCGTTTGTTATCTCGCAGATCTGGCTGGGAGTGAGGCTGTTTCATGTTTTGTGCTGCACGTTGTGCGAGGTGCTGATGTACCTGGCCGTCAAGCAAAAGTTCGGAAGGTAAGCACGGAGTGTTTGCGGCGGCTGTGGCGGGCGTGTTCCGTAGCGTACCTTACCCTTAAGAATGCGCCTTCCAAGTTTTGTGTTGCCTATTCGTGCCTAGCCGAATCCAGCAGTTGAGTCGAAAATTCATTTGGATAAGTTTGTTACTCGGGCTGTCCTTCCACCACTTGACGTGGCGCGCTCCATTTACTCACTTGTGCTCGTCTTTATCTTCAGGCGTGCAGGAGGCTTCTTCCTCCTCTTGTCCGCCACGTCTGCTGGCATGTTCGTCTCTGCCCCGGCACTTCTCCCATCGTCATCAAGCATGACGCTCTTCATGCTTGTCATGGCGATGTGGCTCCAGGGGCAGTTCAGCCGTGCGGTAGGCCGCCATTTTTTGTGCTGCTCGCCGCGAATCCTAATCGGACTAGGTTCGAGCTGTCAACTGGAGTGCCCCTTCCTCAACCCGTGCTGCTTGTTTTGATGTTCACGGAGCATCACATCCAGTAAAGGACCATTGCCATGAACAATGTAACGCTTGTTCGTTCGTTGGCTCGTTGGCTCGTTGTTGCAACTTGCTTCTCATGTGACGTGTGACGTGAACCCCCCGGCCAAATCCCAATTTTTTACCCGTGTGTTTTCACAACGGTAATTTATATGCCCAGATTTTGGTGGCCATGCTGTGCGTGTTCGGTACGGGCTGGCCGTTCGTTGGTGTAATCTTCATTCCGATGCTGCTTAACTGCGCTTGGTTACGTCTGAGGCGAGGGACATCGTTCGCCGAGGGTCTTGGGGCGGCAACCGCGTCGGCTACGTGGGCCGTGATTTGCGCAGTCGCCATCGCAAGCTTGGCGACTTGGATTGATAGTGGCTGGTACGGTCGGACCACCTCCCCAACCTTCAATATCTTGTAAGTTTGTTTAGTTTTGGAGACCGCATGCAATTTGCAACGGTTTTCTGTTGCTCGTTCCGGCTCGATTCGCGTTTGCTTTTTCTTTTCGGTGTAAGGTTTGGAGTGACATGCCCTCTCTCCGTGTCAGCCGTCTCTTGCGTTCGAGGAGTTCTTCTGTTCTCGCTGTGTTCCCGTCCCATGGCAGACGGTACAACGTTTTGGACGCCGGCGAGGGCCGAGGTGACGAGCTTTATGGCGTAGAGCCAGCATCGTACTACGTGAAGAATCTCTTCTTGAACACCTCCGTGGCCTTCCCTCTCGCTGTGGTGCTCCCCCTCCTAGCCTTGCCTCTGTACCCCATGGCCGACAAGGTGAGCAGACAAGAGGGATCATGAGCTTGTGGTGAACGGTAGGGCTAGTGTGGCGTTGCAGCATTCATCATGCAGCTCAGCAGTGTTTTCTGTTGTATAGTCGCTGTAACGATCGTTTGATTGGATTTCCATATTAGCGTACCAAACCATCCACGCCGCACCCTCCTTGATTTACATGTTCACATACCGAACCATCCACACCCCGCCCTTGTGGCAAGGCATTGTCGAACACAACCTAACACAAGCGCACGTTTGTCGAGGCGTTTTGTGATGAATGAATCCCCTGACGCGTAGGTGCCTTGCATCTGCCATGGCCTTGCAACCCTCTGCCCCAATTGACGTAGCGCATGATGGCATTTGATGGACTTTGCCCCTGGTACGTTGTTCAGGTTGCGAAGTCAGAACTGAGGCAGAAGCTACTCATGTGTTCCCCAGGGCTGCTGTGGCTTGCAATCATGTTCTCCAAGCCTCACAAGGTAAATTGAAGTGCCCCCGTTCGGCCTCCCCCCGGTGTTTGCCATCGGGGTTGAGTTTTCGTCGCTTGGCAACGATGTTGTAAAACAAGCCCCCCCGGCGGTGTTTGCCATCGGGGTTGGGTTTGTCGTCGCTTGGCACCGACGTTGTAAAACAAGCCAAGTCACTTCGTGAGCTCGGCAACCAGGTTACCGGTTTTTTTTTACCTCTATTGTTTTTGGCGGTAACCATAATGGTGGTCGAGTAGATCATGTTGTGCGGGGTGGAGAAGCCTCACTCGCAAGGGGGATGATCGCACCACGTTGTGTTAAAATGGTCAAAGCACCCTCGAGGCAGTTACCCAGTGCTTAAAACTGTCTCTGGAAGTGAGAGCACCAGAAAATAAATTAAGTCATACGCAGCTGTCATCCGTACGCAAGGAAGTAAGCACAAGATGCCGAACACCCATAGCAGGATGCAGCGCACCCTTCATGCGACTCGCCGAATATCTCACGGCGCTTCGCGCTTGGTGATGTGAGAGCCTGGTCCGGTGAGAACCTGGCGTGCTCCGTCCCGGCTTTGTAGGGACGCGAGGTCAATGGTCTAACGACTACGGCGTGCACGACTATGAGTACACCCCCCTCCCCGTTCGGCGGTTTCGATTAATAGTTGCGATGGATTTCTACACTTTGGTGTACAACGTGCTTGATTTGATGTATTGGTTGGCCTTGGTGTACAAGACTCTATTCGTGATGCCTGACACTCCATCACAAGTGTATCTCTCACCGATTGACAGATGATGACGGGTAATTTTCTGGGTCCATCCACACTGATGCAATACGAGGGATGGTCTGACAAAAGTCACTCGTCCGAATCACTTGGCTGTCACTGTCGCCAGATTCCCTTGCCAAGCCGCGGTACCCATTGCATCCATCGTGGACCCACCGTCGTTACAGGAGGAACGTTTTCTCTATCCGGTCTACCCTTCCATTTTTCTTGCGGCAGCATGCACGCTAGACATCATCGTGCAGGTAAGACTACAACAACACTCGGGCAGTTCGGGCTTCGGCCCTTTGGAAGGTGTCCTTTGCTCGTGCTCTCTCACGTTAGAATGATCTGGGCTGTAGTATGGTTGGGTGTATTCTGTTTGGCGTAGAACACACCAATTGCGTATTGCGTGGCAACGAGATGCCCCATGCTTACCATCATGAGTATTGTTCTGTCTTTGAACAGGCTGCTAGTGAGCTCGTGGAGAAGTTTCGTGACGACGCACGGGCGGACAGGAAGCTCCTACCGCAGGCGATGGCCATGGCATGTACGCAGTTAGGAAATCTCAAAATCGATCGTGTCATGAGTTTCAGAGCAACTGTCCGATGCGTTTGGGTTTTGTCCATGTTCTAGTTAATTTTTGGCGAGATACCTGGCACTGATATCCAAATCCCGTGTGGTCGGTTGAGCTAATTCGTGCTTGGCTTGACACACAAGCCACCAAGGTAAGTGCACTTCACCTCGCTGCTCATGGTCTTGTCGTGACCTGTTCGACCTTTTCGTTTCCCTTTGATCGAGCAGGTGTGCTGTTTGCAGCGTGCCTCGGCATGTGCCGTACTGCAGCCGTCGTTCGATTCCACAACACTCCATGCAATGTCTTCAAGTGAGTCCAATATTTGTTGCGGTTTTCATCTTGAAGTGGGCACCGCAGCTGCCACGCAGCATTCGAGGCAAGCATGAAACTTGTCGACAAGTCGCCTCTGCGACTGCCACTCCCTGCCGCCTAACACGATTCCGGAAACGACTTATATCTTGGCGTAAATGTAAGATAGGACGTGAAGTGTTCAGCTCAACCAAACGCCACCACTTGAGTACAGCACATATGCTTGCAGGCTGCAGTTCGCTGAAGGACTTGGTGTTTTTCTCCAACGGATGGCACCCAGAGGTCAGCTTCTATTCACTGACTGTGTGGTCCCGCTGCTCCAGGTTTGTATATTACCGAGAGTTTCGGTCTTACTGGGATGGCCCGCAACATCTCCAGGCCAGCGAGATGATGCAGCCCGTTCGGCTCTGTGTAGGGGGCGAGTGGCATCGGTACCCCAGCAGCTTCTATATCCCCAGCGAGAAAATTGAAGTCAGCTTCCTAAGGTCTAACTTCCACGGACAGCTTCCCCAGCCATTCGCGGTGAGCTTCTTGCGCGTGCTCTTTGCTGTGTTAGCGGCTGTGATAAAGAAACAACAGACCTACCGTGCAGTGGCTCAAGAGCTCGCGTGACTTAATCCGCGAGTGCTTGATATCGTTCAATAGATCGTAACCAAAGGCGGACGAGGTCTCGTCGTAGTTTTCGTTTTTGCACTTGCTCCCATGCAGTCTGAGTCTGGAATTGGTTGGGATACAGTAATGATCCCGACATATCGCGGTCCCAACTAGCGCGGTTCCCCGATAAATCGCAGCAAAAGTTCCTTGGCACAACAACCTCGCCTACTACCCTTTTAAGATACCAGATTTTTTCAAGGACCTTCCCTCAATAGTGCGGGTCCCGATATTCCGCGCCGTTGAAACCGCTCCAAACTACGTGTTCGCACCTGCATGAGCACCTCTGACCTCTTGGGTTGAGACTATCAGTTAACGCTGCGGTGATTGGGCGGAACTTTCTGTGTTTTTTGGGAACTAAAAGTTGTCACGGAACTCGGAACATATGTCTAGTCTAGCTAAACAAGCAACAACGTGTGTCTGCCTCGTGTACTTCTTACGAAATGGTACATATGCTACACCATCGTCTGTTGGGGACTACTGTGCAACACTGCTACCTTGCAATGTGCGTGCGACCAAAAGTGGGCAAACATCTCTTCCCAACAATGTGAAGAATAGTAATTTGTCGGATATTCCGATAGTTCACTGTTCCTCTCGGAACTCGGAACATCTGTGTTCTTGTGCGACATGATGGGGGAAACGTTATGTGTGTGCGAAACATATGCTACAGCTGCTGTTCGAGCCCCACAAGAGCCACAGACATAGGTGTTAGCCAATGTTGCACAAGGACGACGACAGGCTGGCACACATCATCGCGGTGTCGTGTTAATGTGCACGCCCGGCTTGACGCTTTACAAAGTTTTCAAAGAGCAATTACTTATACAACGCGACAGGACTTTAGCGCTTTCTTCCGACTTCGAAGCTGCATCTTTGTTACTTTCTGCTGTACACCACCTCAACCACCGTCCGTCCCACTTGGTATCGCGTTTGAAAGCTGCAAGTGCCACCTCACATTTAACGTTTCGTATGGACACATCCACTTAAACCGGAGGTGAGGGGAGCGGTAACACCCCGCGTCCGCCGCCCTTGTTATGCGTTTTTTTTGTCTTCATTACACGCTACAACGTACGCCACAACCATGTTCGTTGTGCGGTGACCAATTGAATCCAAGTGTCGCTTTCCGTCCTTCATTTCATTGGAAGCCTTCACCTTTCTGCTGCCGCAGCCCACCGACGGCACCAAGGCGGAACCTCTGCAGTCCTTCAACGATCTCAACGTAGAAGAAGCGGAGAGGTGAGAACGCACTTACTTTTTTGTTCGATGCAGCTTGTTCAATGCCGGTCAGGCGCTGTTGACTTCGACCAAAGTCGTGGTTGCCGCCACTCTGCCGTGGAATGGTTTGTTTAGACGAAAAAAGCGATGAAGGCAGCAACCATTGGTAAATTTGTGGAAAATAGCTCAAGAGCGCTCGACGGTGTGTTTTCTTCGTCTCGCACGACCCAGTCTCCTAGCCCCCCCCCTGTCAACATCATCATGAGAATTTGCATCCACGATTGAGGGCAAAGAACAATGAGGCTATTATAATGTTGTCCTGTATAGTGTCGAGTTCAGATGCCTTACTCTACATCTCTCGTTTTAGATACCAAAACGTAATGGTCGCCCCGGCGGTGGCTAACTTGTTGAACTAGTGGTTGACCTGCTGAACCCCTGTACTATTAAGAGTGGGTTGGAGCTCGATTGCCTGCGATTTGCGGCGGTGGAAAACGAGTAATATATGAGTTTTCTACTCGACGAGGGAAATGACGACTGAACTCACATCGCGATAAGAACTAGGGCAGTGACCGCAGTAGGACAATGGGGCATCACTAAGCTTCCGTGTAGACTCCGTCATATTACCCCAGTATCCATCCAGCATATACATCGAAATGTGGAAGTGTGGAAGTGTACACAGGGCAGAAAAGGTTGCCGTCGATTGTAGATGTTGTGTCGATAAGTTTGGGACATTGGGCGAAAGGAGAAAGCAGCGGTACTCGAGTTTACTAAGAACGCCGGAAAAGAAGGGAGATGGGCAAGTAAGAACTACCTAGTCAGGAGTAAGGCAGAAACGTTTAAGGATGGTGGCGGTCTGTCTATTGGCAGAGTATGTACTCCTCCGCTTGGACGCATGCGTGATCATTGGTGAAAATATAAAAGGGCAAGATGAGTACGCCCCTCCCCAACCCCTCTTTGTGTCCATTCGCTGCGTGCGCCCCTGCGCAAGGTTTGTCGCACTAGATGAGTGTGACTACGTTCTAGCTGCACGGTTCAGAGACTACGACCAGTACTCCACCCGCGCGTCCCAGGCAATGCAGGACATATTGAAGACTAAGGAGCAGTGGCATACGGTAAGATTTATCCTGTAACTTAAAGAGGTTTCCTCTCGAACATGTCGTTGACAAAATATCAGGAGATAGATTCCCGCTGCACTTGTGGAAATTGTTGGCAGAAACGTGAACGTGCACCCGTTCACTTACTCATTGAGCATTGCACGTACACGTATCTGATGGAATATCAGCCCCATTAAGTGCCGCGCTACAGAGTTTTAAATACAGCTGTATGATTTGTGTTTCGATCGAATGGCGCGCTTGGGGCGCTGTCGCAAACGTTCACCGAGAACAAGTGAAGCCAGCCAGACTCCAGTCGAGAATTGCTCCCTTGGGGACACGCGACGTTGAAATTGAAATGCTGCCCACTCTCCACACGTGTGCATCGCGCTTTTGTTATTGACCTTGTAGGTTCTGTCACATAAGTTGCTGGACCCAGAGTTCTCTGATCCGGCGCTGCGTGCCTTCTTCATCCCGTTCGTCTCGGAGCGCTTTGTGAGGCATGGATTCCTCAGCCTGTACCGTAGAGTCGGGATCGTCTAGGGAGCTCAGGGGGGGGGTGTTAGACTAGTGCTTGTACAAGTTAGGCAGTGCATAAGCGGATTATGTTTGGCCCGAGGTAACCTGAAACACATGTGGTGTAGATATGTAGGTTAGTTAAACTGGTACGGCTGTATGTACTCAATATCATGCTTCGAACCGGGACGAGAAGCATCCGGAAGGACCGTGTTGCACCACCAAGCGCGAAGCCCCGCGGGATGTTGAGTGATTCGTATGGAGGGCGAAAACTTACAGAGAACAGATAACAGATTACGGCGCGGGGCAATCATGGGCTGATGATCGTTATTTTTTGTCGCACCGTGCCAGTGAGTGCTATCCACTGAGTGATGGTCAACGCATCCATATTTTCAGGTAGGGGCGGGGGCGTTGAAAACACATGGCCATCTGCTTGGCGAATAAGCTCGTTTCTCCATACAATTTCGCATGTCATCGCTTGTGTGCGGGTGATTCTATGGAAGCGCTCGATATTGCAAGCAACGGAGAGCGATGCGTGGTTTCCAGCCGCTCTGTACGAGGTAACACCAATCACCACGTTAGTCAACCTTTAGCTCACGCCCTGGGATAGTTGATCAAGAAAACGATGAATCAGTTATCGCGTGGCCGCAACGGTCTCTGCCTACATGTTTGGATTAAATGTTATTGTCGAAGAGTTGAAGTTTATATTACACTGTTGTGTTGTGACTTCACATTGAAGACCTTACCAATCTCTCGATCCAGTACCTTCATCTGTCCGTACTAGTCTTAACACTTGACGCGGGCGATTCCCGTGGCCACAGACTAATTTACCAAAATAAAAATGAGCCCGAAGGGTCCGCAAGTCATAGAAATCAACGACAGAAAGCCTAGAACCCTCCGCTCGCCTCTACACGCTATGCGAGGTTAACCTAGACTGGAAGCAAACATCGCGGGCCAGAGGGGTAGTCATATTCCAACAGAGGAAGAGAAACAGAAAGGCACATGCCACAACCACTACCGTAGCGACAACAAACACAGATCGCAAGAGAACAACCAAAGCCACCCGAGACAGCAAAGGCACGTCATCGCTCGTGGGGTTGGTGCAACAGAAGTGCAGTGATGGCGGGGGGGGGATTAGTCAATCAAGGGCTTCAATACGGCACATGTCGCGCTTCTCGGTCCGCCTCTTCTCGTGTGCTTTCTTCCCTCGCCGTCTCGTCCGTCTGCTGCCCCCCTCCCGCCCCATTGGTTGTTGCCATGTCCGCGCTGTTGCCGGGCTTGTTTCGTTTGAGCGCCCGTTGCCGGCTAGCCTCCTACATCCTATTTGTTGTTGATTGGTACCACGACAACCAACCATCTTTCTTTTTTTCACGTTTTCACGGTTTCACCGTCGAGGGTACCGGAAAAGCATTGTACGGCCGCTCTGACCTTTGATTTTCTCGACATTAGCAGTACACGTGATGCCCTGTTTTCGTTTCCACTGCATGCGTGAAGTGGCGAGTCTGGTCGACCGAAAGAAGTTAAAGCCTCCCAGATGGCGCCAGAACACCTCATTTGGCCCCCTGCTGTGTCTGGTATTCTTGATAACATCACAGAGCACTTCATTGGAAAACAAAAAAAACAGGACAACGTTGCAGATCCATGTGCCGCAGGTTCCTCCAATAGATTCAAGGGAATTTGAGCTGCTGTCTACACGTGTCTATACCTTGTGCCACGACACTGCAGGACGCCCATAACAAAAATAGACTCAGACCAATGATCATAATGCTGCATGTCTCGAATGTGTGCTTGATGATGTCATCCGTTCCGACATCAAGTGTCAACCATCCCTGAAACCATCCGGAAATGGGGGCGTCCGAGGACGAGGAGTTCTTGGTGGCAATCGCCCTTCAGCATCAGGAATAAGCAGCTCCGTCCCGAAAACTCCCAGAATACGCGACTCCTCGCGCACCAACCAACTTGAACAGTCGCGTGCAAGGATTCAGGTTTACACAAGAGAAACGAGGTTTGAATGAAAACACCGTCGAAGGTAACAGAGAACGATGACGACAGTTATGCCGTATGTTCACGAACTTAGCGCACTAAAAAAAAACAGCGCGTCCGGTATCAATATGTACCTTAAAATTCACCACGCAAGTGCGATAAACAAACACAACCCATCTCACCGCCTTTGGCGAACAGTCACGAGCCCTTTACGCGACAGTTTACCACCCCATGCCGGCACGGCGAAATAGATCCGGCCGGCAGGAATCGTTACATCGCCCCTGCCGAACCCGTCCGTCTCCACCCAAAACCGGCAAGAGTCCGACGTAAGGCTTCCTGGTGAAAAAATCAACACGACGATCGATGGCAGTCAAAATGCAAAAAAATGCCCCTGGCACAAGCACGATTGTCAGCACGAGCTCACACCCTATTCTACGGCAGAACTCTCACCCAAGGAGTTCGTTGGTCGCCGCCGAGGATTTCCCTGTGCTGCGCCCACGCTCCATTTTCCAGGTGACACTGTCATATCCACGAAGGGGCTGTCGACGTCCGCTTCCATATCTCCTCCTGGTAAAAATTGCACGAGCAAATCCACTTCCACTCTCCTTTTTCGGAAGATACGATCCAAGCATGGGTGAGGTCGGTACAGTGGGAGGGTGAGTCAGGTTGAGTAAGGATTTCATGTCCGCCGGCCTTGCTTCGGACAGCACATCTTTTGCACCAACGCCGAACGTACGTTGGGTACATAGACACGGTTGCAACGTTTCAGACGGCTTCCTTTCGACCTCGAGCCGTGCACATACCTCCCGCTTCGACCCCAACTTTGGGGCATCCAAGTCCCCTTCTCTCGGCCAATATCCATCATCACCAGCCAGCGGCTCGGTGCCAGGCTGAACGGGGAAGGTGACATTTCCAGGTCAGGAGCGGTCTCTGGCGGTACGTTTTCATCTTGCTTTTTGCCTTTAGTACGCCAGGGATGAGCAGCCACGCAACGGTTGTTAAGGTTCATGAGCAGCGCATGCCCGACAGGTAGACGTTGACGAAACACATGCAGCAGGGGGGGGCGATGTGGTATACCCGATACATCGCGGCCAAAATTTGTTCCCAAAGCACAGACCCGGTATAAGGCGGTCATACCGGGTCCGGTCCTGTACAAGGCTTAACTATTGAATCGATCCCAAACCCGATATCAGGCGATGCTCATTTTGGCATCAGTAGCCCTCTATGAAGTGCATGTTCCTCTCTGACATAAGGCAACTGAGCGGGTGAAGGATACACCGCCCGGCTTGAAGTGAAAGCAACACGTATCACGAAGAGCATCAAATCCGTGCGGCAGTGGGGCATGGGAGGATTCTTGAAGGCGAATGTATTTTCAGAGATAAACGCCAGGAGAAGCAGCAAGTAGTGCTTGACCCGTACCCAGGGGCCAAGCGTCATCGACGCAGAATATTTAGGTTCGATGTGTGCCACGTTTTCTTTTCAAATTGCGTGGTCGTCCTGTTGTCTACTAGTTTGTACAGTAGTTGTACTCTCCACAAGGTGACAGAGTCGTTATTCCTCGCATCGGCACACAAGAGCATATACTGGCATCGGATGTACGTACCGCTGCTGAACGTGTTCGGTTCAAACGACTGAAGTGACCAGGGTCGATAACATGTGTGCATACAGCAGTGCACGGTGCGTGGCCATCCTCTTGCACTCGACGATCGAATAAACCGGCTGCCCGATACAAGGCGGTTATATTCACCACCACACCACCGCCTTATATGAATATCAAGACCCTTGCTGCTGTTCACCGAATATGAACGCACACAACAGCAGTTGGCAGTTGTACCGTTCCGTGTACACGCCACACCCAAACGTACATTCACAAAAAAAAAAATCTCGATCCCACGTCACACCAACTGCGTTCTGACCTTTCGCCAGCTCCTTTTCAAGATCAGCGACCTCCTTCCTGAGCTTTGCCGCGGCCTCCTCGAAAGCCTCGCCGCTATCATCGTTGCTCAACCTGGTGCTACATCTCGCGGGTCTACGGGCATTGCTACAAGTACTGCTGCTGCTGCTGCTGCTGTGCGTCACGAAACCCAGCACCTCGGAAACAAAAACAGCGAACAGCAGTGGTAACGCGCGAAAGGCGGTGCGCATCGTTTTCAGTTCACGCGGTGAGAAGAGAGCGTGCTCGCTACCGCATCCCCAAGCCCCAAGCTACAACACGTGTTCCTGTGTGCGGATATATTGGAGATTGGGTTTTTGAGGGCGAGTTTTTCACCATCGTGGGGGGTAGGGGAAAAAAGACGCGGAGCAATTTGGAGCAAAAGCAGCCGAGAAATCAGAAATCGTGGCATCGAGCACAGCGGCAGCTACCCCTCGGATGTAGTGCTTTCGCCGTGTAGACACACACACGATGAATGCATTAAGTGCACATGTGCTGCTCTTCTTGCTCTGTTGTGTGTCAGCCACTGCAGCCTCGACGTATCTAATTGAGGAGCATGCACAAGTCTGTTTTTTCCGCTATGTGGAGGAGGAGACGAAGCTCCAAGCAAAGGTGTGTGATGTTCTCGCTCTCCACACTGCGTGTATACGCTATGTAACTATCTACGCCCCACTTCCTGGAAGTATTACCTGCTGACATTATCTACTGACATTATCTGCTGACAAGCCTCTCCCTGTTTTGTTCATTTCCAGGTGTTCGTTTTCAAGGGAGGGAACCTCGACATTGGGTTTTCGGTGAGCAGGTTGCGCCGCACACCCGCGTTCTCCGCCTCTCCATCAGAATGTAGAATACAAATATATTTTACCACCCCCGAGTGTACCGGAGGGCGAGCGTGTGCGTCACAAGGGAGCATCCGGCAGTGTAATCAATGACATAGATGCGTGTGGTTCTCTTCGTGGGAGGTACCTACATGTTTTCATTTGTTGCAAGTACATTCATTCTGCACGATGTGCTGTTTCCCTTGCTTGACGTTGGTGCCTGTCCTCGACACAAGGTGCGCGGGCCATCTCAGCTCGATGATCGCGGGAATGTAGTACATGGCAAAACGCAGTTGAAGCTCCGGAAATCAGTAAAGATAACATCGGAAAATATTCTTGAGGATAATGACGACTCGGCGGAACAATTCTCAGGATACGATTATAAGGTGGGCCTTTTTGTCTTGCACGTTGGTTTGACAGCAGTTATTTCTGGTTTTTTGTGCAGGTTCTCCCACTGCTGTACAGGCGTGTGTGTATCTGTAGTAAGATGGAGGCTTCGGCGACGGTCCAGATCATATGCTTGCGGGCTTGTATATACTCTTGAAGACTGTTAGAAATAGTTGTGGGGATTTCCCCAAACGCTCTCGGCAGCTCCCGCGCATATATTTGGCTACACTTCAGGCCGATTCGAGGTTTCCAGACAGCAGTTCCAGCTTGATGAATAGCTGCTTCGGCGCGCGTTCGCTCACATCCCCTTGCGCCTTGAATGTCGAAGGATGTAGGACACCGGGGGTTCGGTTTTTGGGTTGTGGGGCACGCTCTAGATATAACGTATGTCAGGCTGGGGCAGATGAGTAAAGTCCAAAGCAGGCTTTCCGCTTTCACTTACCTCATCACGAGTAAGCTGCAGTCCCGCCGCACACGGAACGTTACAAATTCGACCGAGGGGCGTAAGTGACCAAGGGTGTCTCTGAAGCCCTATGTGGGTCAGTGGGCGAATAGTCCCGCGGAATAAACAGCTTGACCAGCTCACAGAAGTTGACTCACCTTTTCTGCGAGCAGAATGAAATAGAGTCTTGCGCAGCTCTCCCGCCTCGCGGCATGCTTCTTAAGCTTGTTTCATCCCATGCTGCATGCTTCAGTTCGATGCTGAGAAGGGAGAGTACGAGATATGCTTGTCCAACGATAAGGCTTACGCGCAAGAGGCCAAGCACGTTATGCTCGACATTTCGGAGGTGGTTGAAGGTGCGTTTTTGTTGCTATTTGCTGTAGAGCTTAGGGAAGCTACTTGGTCCGCACGACATGTATATTACTCCATACTCAACGGCCCTCTCTGCTTCAGCTCCTCATTTACCAGTTGCCTGGTGATGATGCGTGGAATAATCTTTATCGCGTTACGTTACCCCCATGGAAGCGAATTTGACATTTTCCCGCTCTCGTTACTTGGCATACAGACGGCGTCACGAAGAAACACCCGAAAGACGACACCACGGCTCTGCAGGACGCCGGCGGAAATCCGAAGAACAAGGGTGAGGTTGTGTCCGCGGCTGTAGTGCTGGAACCCCTTTCCAAATTTTGCCAGACAAAGCATGTACGCAGCGCTTTTCTCATGCGTGCACACAGACGAAATTCAGCATCTTCCAATCGCATCAGTCCAATTTTTGTTGCTCGCGCCTCCCCCCTGCCACTGATGCACGTCAACCTGTACGCTCGTCGCGTATGTCAGATATCGATCGGCGAGAACTCCGTCGCTAACGTCAAAATGGTTACCATGTGTATCTCTTCGCTATGCAAGACCTTGATTTGAAGACTCGTCGTTTTCACTCTTTCGCGTCATGTCTCAGACCTGGCCATCATCACGAACGAAATGGACGAGTTGAGCAAGGTTTTCGAGGAAATCAAGAGCTTCCAGGTGCTAGAGCGCATGCAACTCACGCAACGGACCACGGGTACGAAGCTTGCGGTATGACGGTGTGTGTTTCTTTTTCCGGAACACTCATACATGAGCTGCTTCTTTTGTTCGGATTTTATCTACTGTACGCCTGGTGTGGGACGTGTGCTGTGCGTATCCTCCCAACACGAGAGTACTACATAGCTAACCAAATGTGATCAGTTCTATGTTATGCAACGCCCTCTTACGCCCCCAACTTTGCACCAATCGCCCCACGATTGTCGCAGCTGCCGGAGACAACAATGCGAGCATGGTACAAAGCTCGGTGCTGGAAACTGCCGTGCTCCTGCTCGTTGGGATTGGCCAGATAATTTTTGTTAGAAAGTGGTTCTCGGGGAAAGGGACCCTCCTCAAGCAGTGGGCGTAACAAGCGTAGTTCGCCAACCAGGGTAGGAATCAACATATGGTTGAACGGGTTATGTATGTTTATATCTGAATCCCCGCAAGGCAATACTTTACGCTAAGGGGGGACTTAGATTGGAATATGTGCCGTTGGATGTTCGAAGTCGTTTTCAGAGCAACGGACAAACGAGGCGTCGTTGTCCTCCGAAGTGCAGTTGAATCAACGCAGTTGGTGGCGAGATCTGCCAAAAGTGAAAGTAATCTTGTTTGAATGACATGTTTCGGATAGCTTCAGGAGGTACGCCATTGGGGGTGTATGTGTGCGACCGGGCCTGCCGAGCTTTGTGCATCGCGTAATCACCACTCCATCGAACTTGGCATAAATCGAAAGGGTTTGTACTACCCCCCGCATAATCGTCATGCCGTTTTTTCCAATCATGTAACTTGACGCCTACCGAAAGCGTTGGCACAACTCAGTTGCAAACCCGGTTTTGCACACGTTGTGCGGTGGTATTGGCTACTCAAACTTGCTTACAGCGTGGCACCGGTTGCAATTAAGCTCACTCACACGACACACAGAACGCCGAACCAGAGCCCGCAACAGTAATGGACCAGACCCCGGAATATGCAGCCTTGTTGTGAAAGCTGTTTGTCCCTGGATCGATAGCGCACTCTGGTTGCTTAACCTGCTATCTAGTGACTCGCTGCGGTTGCCGCGCTCTTGTCGAGCGAGGAAAGGTCTAGATCCCCTCTAAGCGGTTCGAGCACGTGCTTGAGAAGATTAGCAGCGATAGCAGCCACTCCTCCTTCCACCTCCTATGACGCGTGTAGCGTAACCGCGCAAGATTGATGCAAAGAGGAAGCCAAGGGGCAAAGGTGCAAAGGGGCCATTGTAGAGGTTCTTCCTCGCATCAAGATGCAAGCAAGCTGAAAGTTTTAAGGTAAACGACCATTGGTATGGTATGAATTGTCTTCAAAATGGCTGAGATTCGCAAACATGGGGGTTGAGCTCTAGCCGAGAACGAAAACTGTTGTGTCCTACAATTATTTTAAGCAACTGAAGCCCGCATAATCGGCGAGGGCGCACTTTCACGCACATCGATAGAAAGGACAACACATGAACACACCTAAAATCACACACCACGCTATCTCATCATTCTTGAAATACCCAGATCATTAAACACGCCTGAAAGTCTCACCGATTCGACGTTGAAGATGACGATAGGCTCATGCAGCGACATGCGGTTCATCAGCCACCCCTCACTACCTTCGCCTTCATCCACCTTCACCCTCAAACCTTCGAAATTTGTTTCCTCGGCCTGCCAGTCACTAACGGTGGCAGCCGCAGCCTGCTCGCAATGAACATGGACGATCGGAGCCGTGATGCGCTGAGATCCGAACAACGAACAGTACAGTCTTCTACGCGAAACCAACGTACCCTTGTCTGGGATATCCAAGCAATCCAACGACCACAAAGAAACCCCTGCGTATACCTATCAGTTATTAGCTCTCGAAATACTGGCGGTGGCAGGTAAACAAGACGATTTCCACCTCCTCTGCAACCAATACTGTTGTTCTCGTTCTAGATGCGTCAAGTTTTGGGCAATGTAACGCAACACATCGCAACATCCTGACTTTGAGATCTGGAAGTCTGTAGCATGATACATGCAACGCGTGTATGGCAATGCAGTTAATCGCGCTGCTGATTTAACAACAGCCACCCTCTTTCTAGTTGTCAAGAGCTTTCGAATTTAGCGCAACACAACTGCACCTCAACGACCCTTCCTAGACGACCTTGCTTGTTTCCTAGGTTTCCTCGAAACCTGCTGTTGTACGTTGCCCACCTCTGTTGCCTTGAGTGTTGCTGCAAATATCTTTGCTGGTTCGACGGAATCCGAGACCCTCAAACGGAATTCGGTCGATTCCAGCGGCTGCGGAGGTGGGAGAAGAGACGAGCGATTAATGTTGACGAGGTGGAAGATGTACAAGCAACGGCGCACAGACATCAGAGGAGATGGGCTTTGGTAGACACCGGAAATGGGCATGTTCTGAAGGCAGGCTCAACATCAGCGTCTGGGGGTTGCCGCAATGTCCTGCACCAAAACGGGGATATGGGCACAGTGTGGTGTGGAGTGTTACAGTACGGACCCGCAGTTACGAAATAGATTGTTTTGAAACAGAGGCTCATTCGCGAATTCTAAGAGAGTTACGAAACAAAGCTCGGCGGTGGGTCCTAGACTCACTCAACTCTGTGTGATACTTGTGCTTGACAGGGGCGATGAAAAAAAAAAATGAGCCTCGTCCCGATTTTGTGTTTCCATCTCCGGGCCCATACTGCATGATCATCCTTGTGCAAGAACAACAAAACATCCCACCCGCTCTCCTTGTTACACTTTTTTATCCAAACAGATAACCGAATGACAAGTTCCACATGTGCCGTGTCCGGTTTCTGTTGGCAGCAACAGGCATATGTACTACGTCGACCGTTCCAAACTCGTCTCACCTCTGCCAAATCTTTAATGGATCCGCTAAGATCCACCCCGTTGCCCTGCCTCGCCATCTCCACTAGCACCTTGAATGTTTTTCGGCAAGGGCAGCACGCAGCGGAGGAGAAAGCAGGTAGGTGATGAACTCTGCCGCTGCATAAGTCATGATGCTCTTAACACCTCCTTCGATACTGAAGTTGAATGTGCTCCAAAGACAAAGCCAAGTTAGACAGATTATACACGGGAGCAGTAGCGCCTCAGAAAAAATACCATCCTCCCCGCGTACTAGCAGCCGCTACAGCAACACGATGAAAATCGAAATTCGCCATGCAGAATCTAGCGAAGATTCGGAGAAGGAATCAACCAGCAGCATATCCGCACAAACCTTGAGTGCCAGGTAGGCCCCATCGTCAAGCATATGGTTTTCTTTGAACGCAGCGTGCCCCGATGTTTCGATCGCAAGTTGGCAATCTGTTCCCTGTTCGTTTAAGTCGAAAAGCGAAATATCTGGTCAGGCCTGAAAAGACAGGATTTGCCACAGGCAATTGAGCATACCGTGCCAAAACCAGACCTCTAATGTCTACTGCTGTATGTACATTGCGTTGGGTGTACACATCACGTCTGCACAAAACGTTTCAGTTGCGGTCGACCACTCAACATGAAAAGATGAGAATACAACAGGATTCGCTGGGTCGATTCGAAAAAAAAAGAAGGCACCAACCCCCTGCCTTCACCTACACTACAGGGCCTACCCCAACACGGTATACACTTACCCAAGATAAATCTGGGCAACTATGACAGGTAATAGACGTCGTTAACACGATGCTCCCGTATGATAACATACCATGGTAGGCTCTTTCGAGTGCATCCGGGACGGAGTTTTTTATTCACCCACGACAGGACACAAGTATTCATAGGTCGCACCTGTTCGTTGAGCTCTATGGCCTTGTCGATCACGTTTTTGTACCCCTTCTTGAACCGCAAGTGCACACCCCCACGCGCCTCGATGAATTTCTATGAGCAACGGGGGACACAGGGAGGGAACGACACACAAGATGGCACAAGATGATGGCTCATCGGCACGTCATACCAATGCGTGCACACGGCACGTGCCCCCCAGGGCGTTGCTTGCGAAGAACGACGAACAGCGTTCCCAGCAAAAAAAAAAGTTGCTCAGTCTCCACACATTCCTCGAACATACACCGACCGAACTCGCAATAACCCAAATCATGATATAGCGCCAACAATCGACTAATCGTCCAAAGCGAACCCCCCCACTTGTGCGTACCCCCTCTTTTGTTTATACGCCACAATGTGCGGGCACTGCACCGAACAACGGATAGCGATACGTTCAACGACCGTGTCTAGACCTCGCGAACGCTACTCCCGCCGCCATTATCACAATCGAACCGAGAGAAGAAAGTGACACATGAGGGCTGCGCCGACAATTGAACTTGCGCAGGCAGTGCTGTTGTCGATATGCCCCTGACGAGTGACATACAAACCTTGAGCCCATTGGAGGTGGTTGAGTCCGTGACGATCGTGGTGCCCGGGCTGTCACGTAGAACCACCGTCGCTAAAAACGCGATCAGCCGGTTTCGATTGATGGCTTCCCCGTTTCTGTCCACCACCCCTGACCGGTCTACATCCGTGTCCAGAACGACGCCCAGGTCAGCTCCAACGCTTTGGACAGCCTCTATGGTGGGTACCATAGCCTCTGGGAGCTGCAAATATTTGGAACAAAGTACGCGTCGATCTTTGGCAGGACTACGAAGTGCTGGGGAGTTGTATTGGTTGCAAAGAGCTGGTAGCACAAGGTTGACCCTGACCGAATCAGTTTTCCGTCCCAGCAAATATCACACTTGGACGATATCTGTATTTACGATCAAAACACCGTGACACATTATGCCAGGCTGGGGGCCGAGAGATAGACAACCTGCAAGAGCCAGAGCCACATGCCCGGCCGCAACAGCAACACCTAGACACGTCCTTTGTCGTTTTACAACCGAACACAGGGATCACCTCGGGGTTTGCGAGGTGATTCGGGAATGTACCGTCTGGCTCCAGGTGAACGCTGCCTCCAGTGTCTGCACCCAGCTGCTCGTACGAGCCCCGACAGACAGCACACAACGAGGGCCGGAAGGAAAGCCAGTCAAGTTAGAGGAGCAGCACCAGCATGTTCAGTTCGACAAACGTGTCTGACCAAGAGTCGATACTCAAGCCAAGTCAAATGTTGGACAGCCTTCCCGGTCCCGAAACGCACAGCATTGGTTCTTAGTTTCGTCCCCCACAATGTCACCGCCTAAGGTAGCTTTCCTCAAGACAGTCTAGACTACCCTTGGCGGTCATAACGATATGGTCGCATTCACTGCCGTGTCGTGGGAGGTTTGCGCTACATGTCGAATGGTGTCGGTTTTTTTCAGCGGCATCACGACTCATCAATTGCATGTGGTCTATACAACGAAACTTTTATGTGAACGGTCCTCACCTCGCTTAAGGTTTCGGCGAGAAACCCGCCGTTCCCGTTGCCAGCGTTGACGACCACCTTTAGACCCTCTAGCGGTCTGTCACGGGCCGGCCACTTCATATCGACTTGATCGATGATCATGTCTTTGAGTTGCTGCTGGTACACCGGTAGGAACTCCGTCTGAATGCACAAACGGAGCATTGTATGGTAGATAGGAGACTAGTTGAACGTCAACCTTCGAAATCACCCGGTGGCGCAAATGCTTACGAGCTACACGACTAAGAGAACATCAATCAGCCGTTGACACGGACAACGTGGGGCTCGAGGTATCGAACCCTAGGATAATGTTAAGAGAGAAGGGGACTCGAAGCATCAGAACGAGGAACAGCTGGAAGTTGGGCATTGGTGTTTCTGGGCACAACGCCCGCGCATTGCTCTCATGTATTTACCGCCGGGTAAACAACCCGACCCACAAAGTTTCTACCTTGGTGCAGCTGCCCTCACGTGGCCCCGCCACCTCGAAATTTCGGTCCTGATATTGCCCCGCTGCTAGTGCCACGATCTGGAAAGCAAGGCAAGACGGGCTCAATTGCACGGGAGAGGATACGTGCTGTCTGCGGACCCGGGTTCTCATGGAGCGCTGGCGGGATACTCGACACAACAGATCTCGTTTTGATAGAGGGCTACCTGATATAGGTACCGCTGCAGCACGTGGCCCTTGGATTTTACGGTCACACCGTACGTCTGGGGTGACTGGTGGCCATGTGTAGGGCGCAACAGCGGTAACTTAAGCTTGCCAAACTCACCTCGGCAATGTCTTGATTATTCAACCCCCCAGACTTGGTAAAGAATTTGAACCCGTTGCGATGGCTGGGCAGGTGGCTTGCCGTGATCATGATGGCTCCATCGTACATGTGGCCCTCGGTCACGCATGACTGCGGGTACCGTTATTCGTCCAACGCTTTTAATGTTATTGTGGCTATTGGTCGCGATAGTTCATAATTCTACTATCGTTACGTTACGTCGCACTGAAGAAAGTCGAAGACTTAGTTGGACTGCTGTATTCGATACAGTTATGATTCTGGGCTTGGTTGCTGTTGATGTTGTGACTTTTATCTTTGGCACCCAACGGCTACCGGTTCTGTAAACACCCTTGCTCTCCACACACCCTGGTAGGTGCAGTCTCCGAACGCAAACCCCGCATGCGACACGCAAGAATGATACGTGCGAACGACACTAGGCAACCATGCACAGCTTTCCTCGGTTAGTCCTACTTGCTAGACCTGTTGAGGTATTGGCATAAGGGCAACAAATGATTTTCTCAAAGTACAGGTGTACAACAGCGTGGCACATTTCGCTTGACCACTGCTCACCATGAACATTGCTGGAGTGGTGCAAAGCCCACAGTCCGCGACAATGCAGCCACCTTCTTGCGCCGTCATCCCTCCAATGATGGCCTCCACGCAAACAAGAAAACACAGTCAAAACACAACGGGGCCAACCCTCAGCAAGAAAGTAGCACCTTGTCACGGCAGGAGCTGGAAGGGCGCTCGTTGTTCATCGGTGTTGTAAACCTTGACGAAAGACGCAACCTCTGACTTGTATTAACTATGTGGTGCACAACCGTCCACAGCCCCCAACACGAACAAGCTCGTGTGCAGAGGTGGGCTGCAAAGTACAAGCACAGACGTGACGCTGAACCGTGCACTCGGGATCACATACGCATCGCACGCCGAGCATCGGCCGGTGCGACCTACTGAAGAAAGGTGGGGTCCAATCGACCCAAACGGAACACACCTGGGATAGCTGCTCTCCACTCAGCCGAGGATCTCTGCCCACGCTGACTCGGAGTGGGTCGTCGATGCTGTCGACTTCGAAATATTTTAGCAGCAATAGAAGGTGTGCGGGCGCGAAGGAATTAGAAACGAGCTCTATCGTGTAACCGGGATGAGGTGGGCAGTCGCCAAACTACTGTTGTGCTCCCACAACCCTGACAACGCTCTCTAGCTTCTAAAACGTGTACAGAAGTCAGACATTACATAGTAGACCATCACGGTCTTTGGTAAGGATAGGCAAACACGAAGTGCGAGTCAAAGATAACACTGATTTTGTGCGCACGTCGATGAGGCCCACCTCTTTTTTGGAGCCACAACCTGAAGCCCACCCCTATGCAGTACGCCTCCTCGGTCGAAAGATCAACCTGACAGCACGTACGAAGAAGGAAAGGATGCAAAACCAGCAAATAACAGCATTCGGCCGAAGCCAGACCTGACCAGCAAGTAGAGGCTGAAAAACGTAGCGCTACACCACCGTGAACACTCCAAGAGATCATCTTTCGGCAAAATATACCGAAGACTTCGCGCAGTCAAGTTCTTCAAATGCAGAGCGGTAAAATTCGATTGCTTGCCTTGTCCTTAGGCACCCCTTCCATGGAAACCCCGCGGATATCGCTCTGGGTCTGAACATTGGAGACCAACAGTTGCAGCAGCAGCATCAGTAGCAGCAGCACAAGAGGGAAAGACTGTCAAGCAACGATTGGTCGGGCTGACAAAAAAAGTGGTCATTAGGCTCGCATCGTGTTGTGAATATGCGCCAGTTTCCCGATCCGGCAACGACAGACAACAAACAGCGGCGAGGCAAGTGGTACGCCAGAAACAATGGCGATGATCTCATTGCTTCCCCCTTCTCCCTCGCCATTCGAGGGGGTTAAGCGGGACGGCTTTGCCCAAGCGCCTACTCGCGCCGCTAGTGGCGGCACACAAACACGGCACCTTCCCAAGCTACACCGCCCCGCCAGTGCATGTGACTGTCTGTTGGCCCGCCAGTGCATGTGACTGTCTGTTGGTGGCACGATTCGGACTACTGTAAGTGCATCGGTAATATGCCTACGATAGCAGCAAAAAAACTCTAACTTGGTGGGGCTGTTGCACCTCGTTGATGCTGACTGAGGGAAAAGGTGTTGATGTGTGTTCCGTGTCGTAGGAAAAACACATACTTCGAAGTATCATCTTGAATACACAGGCAGGCGGTGGGAACAAATGTCAGGGCAGGTTGTTTTTTGTTTTCCGGCGAACGATACCAGAAAGTGGGTAGCAGCAACTCTTGGGTGTTTTTTGTGGCGTTGAACGGAACGCTTGCGGCCAAAAGAGAAGGGAGATTACTGATTGTACAGTAGACCAGGCAGCAAAAGGCGAGACAAAGCAACGAGTGCCACAAATAGCAGATCAACCCGCTAGAGTTAAGATTACCGCTTAGCCCGGGTTGTAGTGGCCCGAACAAGCCGAACAAATAACATAACCTACAATATGTATATTGGTCCAGGTGCGCTACGAAAGAGGGATGAGCTTCGCATTTTTCGTTTTCAGACGAAGTGGGCCAAGGATCCTTGTCACTCACATAGGTCCAACCGCGCATATTTTGTACGGTGGATTACTACTGTAGCTTCACATGTATGGGCGGGCGTCAGCTCGCCGATGTAGGGCATTGGTACGTGCGAGATCCGGGGGTACGGAAGAAGCACTACATGCTTGCGGAAGAAGTGCGCTCACGGGCCTGGAAAACACCCTCTGGATCCAAGCACCACCAAACATAATGTGGAGAACGGTTCAGCCGTCCCGTTCCCTCGTCGACCGTGAGGGTGTGTGCTCACGAATCAACCAACCTCCGCCGCAAAAATTGCCAAGTTTTGTTTTTGCACTCCAACCTGCAACAGTAGTAGAGTGACGAGGTTAACCGCTAGACCACCGGAGGAACCAGCTTTAACCCGCAATAAATGGGTACCCTGTAAAAACGTCGCATCTGGTTCGAAGCAGGAGGACCGCCCGTTGTTTCAGGAGGTTCAACAAGGAGAGCACATACACTAGACACATAGCAAAACGACCAACAACACCAAACACAAACATACTCGAGGTGTATCCTTCCTTTCTTCCCCTCGCTGCCTCGGCAAGGTTTTGCGTAGGCATGACCCATAGCGAGGGGGGGGGTCTTTCTAGCGAGCAGGGCTAGACTCACCCTCAGGGTACCGATGCCTCCTTGCTGCGGCGCACCCGCCGCGAGGCGTGCGTAGTGGTGGAGTTGGGTCGGCACTGGTGCGTCAGGTACAAAGGTGCAGATGCGCGGGCCTCCAGGCCGTCGGTGTAGGCAGCAATGCCCATCTCATCTTTGTGCGCGGAGGCAGACGTCATCAGAAAGGTGTACGGGCACTATGTACACGGCCCTAGGTTTGCTAGAGGCAGCTGTAATGTCTCAGTAACCTGGTTTTGCCATCAAAGGAGGAGGGGACAGGTGGTGACGAGCTGATTGGGCTGGTTGACCCTTCGGCGCGAGAATCTTCAGACCGAGAACCCTAAGTGCGACGAGGGAGAAAGCGAGGAACCGACTGGGAAGGACAGTAACGAGAGCGTGTACGAAGCGGAGCGGGTCGAGTTTGGTCGTGCTAGGACTGGCCACAGCGGCACCGAAGCAGCGGAACCGGAGCAGGCGGACGGCATCGAACCGTGGCGCACGGACAAACATCTCTTGTATTGTCAATTATTTTTCCGTTTTTTTTTCCTGAATACAGGTGTTGGGTGTGTGTAATGACGTCACTGGTTTTGTAGAGAGACGCGGCAGAGATGGCGTGGATAACCCGGGTGCCTTAATTGTGTACCTGCATCGTGGAAGACCCCTTCTATGTGGAACGATTCCTAGTCAGTGTCGATGGTTACACTGCTGTGCCTAACACAGATGATCTGGATAAATTCGGGTGATTGTCAATTGCAATGATGGCTTTGGTTGGGCGTTCTTCTTCATTGTATGTCCACCGGCTCATTCTGACAGCACTTCAGACAGCAGCTCCATGCCCCGAGCTATAGCTCATTATACAGACAGCACTTCAGACAGCAGTACGCTGTAGTCGACAAACATTCATTTTGGCTAAATGCGGGACAAGGGGGGTGATGGTGCTGCTGTAGTCGATTTGTAGTGTGTGGGCGTGTAGTTCAGTTGTGAGCACGCAAACGTGCTGCAGGGATTGCAGGTGTACCTCCTCGGGCTTGCGTACCCTTTCTTTGCTAATAGTGTGTGTTCTTCAGATCTTCTCATGGCTCTAGCATTTTTGTGATCACGGACCGAGTCTTTGCTAGATTTTGGGATTAGCAACTGACACGAGTTAATGTGAAGAAAAACAACAACAACATCAACAACAATACTGTGAACAGGACGTCACAGCGCAGAGTAAAATATGCACTCAAGTAGGCTATACCTGCAGTCTCTTGAACTTAGCGAGCGCCGCACCCTCGCCCAATACATCCACGGCGCCAGCGTGAAGCCCAACACCACCAGCTCTACGTGCACCGCGACCGACTAACTTGCAGGGCACAGGAAAGGAAACAAACGCCCCACACGGCTGGCTCGTCAGAGTACACAGCCCCAGCATGAGGCCTTGCAGCCCCCTTAGCGCTGATATAGGTCTCGTAGGCTTCATGACGCTGCTACTTGTGCTCTGCCGGGGTTGGGGAGCCGGGAGGCTTACATGAGCGGGACCGTCGGAAAAACACGCCGATTTATATTTTCAAGCCAACTCTGCCCCCCCCCCCCCCCCCCCCCCCCCCCCCCCCCCCCCCCCCCCCC